>BQNB010004866.1:0-101491 GCA_026074375.1 Tanacetum coccineum
GTTTCAATAACATTTGACTAAAAATTCAACGAGAAAAAGTGCCACGTCGGAGTATTTTTGTCGTTTAGTGACTTTTCCCCAGCGACATAAGTCGCTGAAGAAAAACGCGCTGGGGAAAGAGGCTTTTGTTGTATTGTAATTACTAATTAGTGTATTGGAGTGGGAGATTTTTATTTAATCCATTTCATAAGGTAAAATTCATGCATGCATGTGCACCCAATATCATTATCATATACGGAGTATTTATGGTTTAGATTACAGTACATAATTTTAAATTACTATATACTTCGTATGAGGTTTATGCCTTGTGAATTATGGTAGTTTCATTTAAGATAGCAGTTGTATAGACTTGGTTGTTGAATTGGCATGAAGTATAGTAATCGAGAGGCCTTAATCACATACTGTAGCACCTAAATTGGAAAAAGTCACCCTAGCTAGTTATTTAGCTACGTCCATTTAATTAGTTAATTATAAGGCGTGTAAATAATGTATGTGCGTCTTGCATTATCGTTAACATTATATTAACCATGTGGCAACTACCAAGAAAGTGAGTGATCATGTCCAGCTTTTGATACAGGTTAAATGTGTAAAATTGAATCTCTCTCATAGGTGTAGATAAAATGTCAAACGTACTATGTATGTTTATTTATAACCAGTTACTAAAGCTCATTATTAGGTAGTGATTAACGGCTTAAGTGAGTGTTTTTCAGGAGATTAAGTCTATCATATAATATACTGTAGGCCTATAGTTTGGATAATTAGATCATACATCTAAAAGCATAATAGATTACCAACTACTAATTAATGATGTGCATTTGGACCAACCATTTCTCAAAAAGTAAGCTACCACTGCACAATTATATTTGATTTTAATTCATTTTGTGTTCAAAACGATTGAAGCATTGATTTAGTGGTGTCACTCTATCACAAACATTTGATTTAATATTCAGGTAGGACTTTTAGAGATTTTGTTTTTAAAAATTGAACCGTACAGTCTTATGATAAGAGAGTATGTGTAAGATATGGCAAGAAAGTAGTTTATTCGTATGCGAGGTACTTGAGGTATGTAGCCGGATCTAACAAAATTCTCTCTACATCCCAATAAGTCTAAAAGACCTTCTCCAGTAACATCTTTCATCTTCTTTTCTAAACCTTTGAGATTAATATAAACCACGTCTTTTTAAGAAACCACAAAATTAATTCCCACATTCCATTTCACTTTCATCCAATGATTCTACTTAAATACGATTTAACACTTGAAGGGTAATTTCATCACATATAAAGTCGCAAAATCTCCAACACATATAATTTTTCAAAAAAAATAGCGTTTTGACTTTCACAAACACACACATAAAAACAAGTTTACAAAAATAATCTTCAGATTAACTTTAAAAACATTCAATATGTCGACCTCATAAATTTCGTCAATGATCACGATTTACCCCATATTTAGGGATCAATTTTAGTTTTTCTGCTCGATTTTATGTTCGACGTTATTAATCAACAAACGATTAGTAAGATATGTATGATAAACATATTATGGAGAGAAAACCGGGTTATGTATGACAAAAGATCATGTTATTGCTGACGAAAATCGGGTCATGGATGCAGATCTGATCTAGAAGAAAATGTAGTTGTTACAGATAAAATCACAAGTGATTCTGTTTTGACAGTAAAACAACATGCGATTTTATAAAAAATCAAGTGTGATTGTAACCAAAAGTATTACAGATAACTTGAATGTATATTGTGCTGTTAGGAGGGTCACGTGAAAAATTTGTTAATAATAATTACTCCGTATAAGACAGTCACATTAAAGTTAATGTTTTACCCCCAAATTAGGGATCAAATTTAGTTTTTTTCCTTAATTTTATGTTCGAAGTTATCAATTAAGAAACGATTACTAAGATATGTATGATAATCATATTGTGGAGAGAAAACCAGGTTATGTATGACAAAAGATCATGTTGTTGCTGACGAAAATATGGATGCATAATCTCAAGTTATGGTAGAAATAGATGCAGATTTAGAAGAAACTGGAGTGATTCTATTTTGACAGTAAAGTCATGTGTGATTATATAAAGCACATTACTTGAATGTATATTGTGGTGTTAGGAGATTAGTATCACAAGATCGAGAGGAGCCATCTTGATTCGGAGGCTTGTTTGCAAGAGAAAAGAAGAAGTTTCAACGATGCAATCAGACCTGTAAGAGTAAGCATGAGAAAATCGCAGGTGGCTATGGCGCCTGCCCTCGCAGCACCCCCCCCCTACCCCAAAAACCCCCCGAACGATTACGGCTTCCCTGTAGATATATTTAGATCAACATGTCGCTATGGGCTGCTTGCCCCCCTTAGATATTTTAGATCACAGGTCGCTATGGCGCCAGCCCCGAGCCCTGCTTAGCTGAACCAACACACTAGCGTGTTCCTTACCCAAACCCCCAGGCGGGGGGCACCCTTAAGCATCCTATTGCCATGGGAAAGCACCTTTCCTACCAGGCACTTAGCAGCAGTAGCCGTACATGTGATGGCTTGTTAGCGAGAAAGCGCATAAAAGAATGCCATTTATCGATCGATAAAAGAGGCTCAAGTACATTAGTCCGTAACTGCTCAATACTCCACCTTACTTTGTTACATGTTAACGGTTAGAGCACCAAGTATCCAAGTTATTAGCTTGTGTTATAACTCATAACGCAGACCTTGAGTTATAGGTCACATCAGCCGCGCTTTAGTCATTTCAATTTTTTTTTTGTATTTGTGTTGATTGAGACAGACTGTTTTTGGGTTAAGTTATAGCATGGTTATAAGGGAAAAAAATATAAGGTGACAACGTTTTTTGCTATAACGCGGCCCCTAAAGCTCTAGAGCATCTGGTGCTCTTAGAATTTAGCATTATTAATAAATACAAAAATTTATCCTTTTTCATCAAATTTTGTTATGTTTTTTCAATAATTTTTATTCATTTTATATAATCTATGTTGTGAAAAAACTTTAGATTTTTCGAATAACTTTTTTTGTTCATTTATAATACTTGTAGTTGTCGAAGTCTTCTTCTTTTTTAGATTTTGAAAAAAAAAGAATGTTTATTCGATATCCTCTATAGGAAATATAGTGTAACAATTAGTCAATTACTTTGTGTTAAAAAATATAAAAATCACCTGTCATCCATTTATCCAAAGAATATTAAACTTTATAGGGTTAATGACATGTAATAGTAACGTACTTTCTCATTTGTTCCCATATCAGATACGAACCTAAAAAAGTACCACAATACCCATCCAACGTTGTTTGTTTTGTGTAGATATCAGCAAATTGACCCTTTTTACCTACAAAATCCACGTCACGTGAGAGATGGACATGCCACATCATTTTTTATATCGTTGAGTTCCACGTTAGCCATCTAATACACATTATAAGTGTTCTTCCCCAAATTAAAATACATACAACCCAAATTTCGAAGAACCAAGTGCAATGTTGTGGATTTTCGAAGAACTACCGTCACATAAGGTGGGATATTAACCAATTTTGTTCTTATTTGAAGAAGAAGAAAAATGAAGACATGTTTTAATTTAGTGCAATTTGGGTTGTATGTGTTTCAATTTTGGGATTTAAAGTGTTAGGGTTGTAGGTATTTCAATTTGGGGAAGAACACTTATAATGTGTATTAGGTGGCTGACGTGGAATGCAACGGTACAAAAAATGACATGGCATGTATATCTCTCACGTGACGTGAATTTTGTAGGTAAAAAAGGTCAATTTGCTGATATTTACACAAAACAAACAAAGTTGGATGGGTATTGTGATACTTTTTATGGTTTGTATCTGATATGGGAACAAATACGTTGCTATTACATGTCATTAACCAACTTTATAAATGGACGACTTACTTTTAAACATCAACGTGAAACGTAAATTAATTTAAATCAACCGCATCAATCTAAATTTTCATGCAATTTAGTCCAGTAATTATTATGTTGGCTGCTCTTCAGTACTCTTGCTATATATAGGAACTCCACATTCTTCCAATACATTCACAAATCCTTACTTCCTTACTTCTTTGGCTCAGCTCACACCCGACTTCTACGACTTAACTTGCCCTAAGGTATTCAAAGTCGTTGGCTCGGTGGTTAAGGCCGCTGTGGCAAGGGAGAACCGTATGGGTGCATCACTCCTTCGCCTCCATTTTCATGATTGTTTTGTTAATGTATGTGGTTGTCTTTCTTTCTAGTTGATTTAGATTATAGAATGATGGTGATATGCATGATGTATATTTTTTTTACCATATATGTATAAGATTGGCATGATCGTTTTATTGTAGGGGTGTGACGCGTCAATACTGCTAGATGATACGTCTTCATTCCGAGGGGAAAAAACCGCCAACCCAAATGTTAATTCAGCTAGGGGTTTTGAAGTGATCGATGATATCAAGTCAAACGTTGAAAGGGTTTGTCCTGGTGTAGTCTCGTGCGCTGATATATTGGCTATAACTGCTCTTGAATCCGTTCTTGCTGTAAGTTTAATTGCATTAATCGTGTTGCTAATTGTGTAGCATTCATAGTGAAAGTTGTGGCATAGTGTTGACTGTTGAGTGAGTGATCATGACCTTTTTTATGATACATTTTGAGTGTGGCAAACAACATTTTTAGTTATGTGTGGCCATACATCCAAGTCCAACTAGTCAAACTTTCTACGGAGAATTTCATATCTTCCTAACCTAAATTTTTAAATTGACATATTTACCATATATACACAATAAATTGCATAAATCGTCCTTAAAGTTTAACCAAATTGCATGTTTCGTCTCAAACGTTTTGAAAGTGCAAGTATCGTCCTTGTGGAGAAACCTTTGGTGCAAGTATCGTTCATGCGGGGACAATACTTACACAAAAGGTTTCCCCCAACGTTTCCTCACAGGGACGATACTTGCACCAAATGTTTCTCACAGGGACGATCTTTGCACTTTCGTAACGTTTGAGACGAAATATGCAATTTGGCTAAACTATACATGTTTAATGTATAAGGTGCAACATTTTTAAAGCAAGAGCCTTGGTATCGCTACATAGGTTTTCTAGCTAATAACAAAGGTTTTCTTGGGAGTATTGGTTAAAAAACCCCTATCTTATTTCTTTGTAATGTCTTTCTAGCTCCTTGCTAGTTTTTTTAATAAAGTTGCCGTTCAAAAAAAAATATAACAAAGGTAGTAGTAGAGTGATACAGTTCCCAATTTGTGGTACAATTTGAGTCGCAAAATGACCTGGCCAACAATATTTCGAGTTATTGCCGTGGCCATAAACCCCAAGGACAAACTGTTCATGCATGGAGAATTTCAATATATATTTTTCCTAACCAAAATTTATAAATTGACATAATTTACCGCTATATACCGTTTACATATGTATAAGGTGCAACATATTTTAAAGTAAGAGCCTTGGTTAACGCTACATATGTTATCTACTTTATCTAGCTAATAACACGAACAGACCAAGAACAATAAAACTTGAACATTATCAAGTTCAATGTCCTTGCATCACTAAGATTTATACTTACTAATATGTATAATCGTACCCAAATAAGTGTTAAACTACTACCTTTAGTTTACACAGTTAAATTACTAAATATAAGCAGCCAGAATATCTGTGCGGATATCTAAGCAAATAATAAAATGGAAATAAAAAAAAATTTGAAGCGCCAAATAGATTATAAAAGTAGAATCTCATCCGGAACTTTGACAATGATAAATAAAATGAGAATTAATTTTCAATATATCACCCTATACTTTAATTATTAATTTCATAAATACCAAAAATACAATGTAATGAATGCGAAATGAAAATATTATCATCATGCATGTTGAGGGTAAAAATTTAAAATTTACATCAAAAAAAGAGTAGATATTGAAATTGCCGCCCCTCCATTAAAATGAAAAGAAAAGTAAATCAAAATATTGAACTAATAAGTGTTAATTAAACAGTATAACTACGATAGAACCAATTACTAAACATAACCACGTACGTTTAACTTGTACATTATCAAGTCAAGTCCTATGTATCACTATGATTAAACTTACTATTTTGTATAATCGTCCAAGATAAGTGATAAACTACTACGCTTTGGTTACACAGTTCAATTACAAATATAAGCAGCTAGATTATCTGTGCTGAAAGCTAACCAAAGAATTAAATGAAATAATTTTTTTTTCGAACGCCAAATAGATTTAAAGTGACCAGCCGGAACTTAACAAGATAATTAAATGAAGGGAAATATAATAGAACGAAAGATTGTAATGTGTTTAATTAAAAAGTAAATACAAAGAACCAATTATTAAAGCTTCAAGCTAACATTTAAATCTTCATATAGTAACTTTATTACTTTCATTAATTTATACTAAAATCATACATGTTTCACCCTTCGGTCATTGATAATGATCTTATATTGTTGATGAAGTTAGGTGGTCCCTTTTGGAGAGTGAATTTAGGTAGAAGAGACTCCAAATCCGCTAGCTTTGATGCGGCCAATGGCAATGCTATTCCACCACCAACATCCTCCCTCGACAACCTAGTGAGGACATTCCAAGCCGTGGGTCTCACAGCTGACGACATGGTAGCACTAGCTGGTGCACACACAATTGGACAAGCAAGATGCACAAACTTCAGACCACATGTTTACAATGACACCAATGTAGACCCTTTATTTGCCTCATTACGACGAATAAACTGTCCTGTTCCAAATGGGTTGGGTGACAACAATCTTGCACCACTTGATGCTAGGACCTCTGATCATTTCGATAACAGTTATTATAACAACTTGCTCATCAACCAGGGTTTGCTCCATTCTGACATGCAGTTGCTTAGAGTTATTGCCTTAGTGGTGGGATTATTCTAAACTGAATTGTGTTGGTGTAAAGAATAAAGTAAGAAAACCCGATACAAGTTCCAATGTTGATTTTGCAGGCTGCTATATCCAAGATGGTGTGAAATTGAGTCCCAACAGACGGGTGAAGGATGGGGCGAAGATCAGGCTTAAATGCAGGTTACCCTCAATGATTTAAAAAGATGGTTTTAATACAGTATAATTGTATATTTGTTGTTTTGTTTTAATTGTGGTTTGTTGAAATCTTTAGATTATTAATTTTTAGTGTCCTGTGTGGACTGAAGCATAATTTCCTTAGCAGATTAATTTTATATGATTTAAAGTGAATGGTAAAGTGATTGGTATTGCAAGTGAGTATGTAGTAGCCTTTTATCAGCATTGATTATGATTATCTAATTATCCAAGTGTTGTGTTTACAAATGAGTGTCTATATGATACATTGTTGAAAATAAGATTAAAGCTAAGCCATATTATAAAATGAGTAAATTGCATAAATCGTCTTTAAAGTTTGGCCAAATTGCATGTTTCGTCCCAAACGTTACGAAAATGCAAGGATCGTCCCTGTGAGAAACATTTGGTGCAAGTATCGTCCCTGCAGGGACGATACTTGCACTAAAGGTTTGCCCAAAGGTTTACCCACATGGACGATACTTGCACCAAAGGTTTCCCACAGGGACGATCCTTGCACTTTCGTAACATTTGGGACGAAACATGCAATATGACCAAACTTTAAGGACGATTTATGCAATTTACTCTTATAAAATTTAGTAATTTCAAATTTGCATCAAAGTAAAATCTTATATTAATAACCATGTTTCAAACTTCCATTCGATATGATACATTTGGCAAAGTACATATTGCTAATTTTTAAGATATACATCATATTGGACGAAACTTAAGAATTGGAAGCTCGATCATAACAAAAATGACAAAGTAAATATTTCACTTCGATACAACAAAAATAATCTTTATCATATGACTTTGACCCAAGATATATGTAGAAAATTATTACAATTCTGTTTTAAACCTGCTGATATCATTATTAATTGGATTAAAATGAGACATGCCGATGGGTTTTTGAAATAAAACGGCCACTCGTAATTTCGTATTACGTTAACTATCCGTATTTTGTTATAAAAATAGATCTACATAGATTTCGGCTTTTTTAGACCAGTTAGAACTGAGTCAATTGATATAATTGGGCCATCAGTCAAATAGCCTAATCTCATTTTCCTTTGGCCTGTAATGCATCCCAAATTCATATAGCCGGATGAGCAGAAAAACCGAAATAACCGAAACCGAACCAAACCGAAAACAACCGAACCGACTTTGCCAAAAGCGAACTGAATCGAACTAAAAATTCGGTTTTCGGGTTGGATATGGGTTTGGCAATCTGAAACGAAAACCGAAAACCGAAAACCAAATTTATATAAATAATTAAATATATATATATTTTTTAGAACGACTTGTTAGTTGTTAGTGGTTCAGGTCCAGCAGTGACATCCAATTGGGCAGTATGTTGTACCCTGAACTCGCCTGTACTTCATAATATTCTGCCTGAAGGGGTAAAAGTCTCGGGTGGGACTCGAACTCGAGACCTCCCCTAGCAAAACATCCCCTCCCCAAGCCCCTAAGAAATCTTGGTGGCCAACTGAGCTAGCCTAGTTGGTTAAATAATTAAATATATATATTTTTATATATTTATATATATAAAAAAATCATTAAAATTTTATCCTATTATAAAAAAACATTTTGTATGCTTAATTTTTTTTTGGCTAAATATCTATGTAAATATTTTTTTTAAATAAATTGTGTAATTCGGGTTATTCGGGTCAACCCGAAAACCAAACCGAATTCAAATTCGATTTTCGAGTTGACCTAAATTTTTTTAACGAACTAACCGAACAACCCGAGAACCAAACCGATCAACACCCATAAGCCCCAAAAAGAATATTTAAAAGACTACAAAACTTAAAATTATTATTTTAACCTGACAAATTAATATAACGAGAAGGTTTACACTCACGCGTTGCCCCGAGACATTTTTCTACCGTATTTTTTGTTGTCGTTTTGGCAAAAAAAATTTGTATTAACATGAAGCAAACATTTAGATATGACAGTGATGATGACAGTCATAAATGTATTTCGGTTTTGATATAACGAATTAGTATAGCCATTTGTTGATGCTCTGACCGAAATCCTGATATCAATAATTTAACGCACTTAGTTAAAGGAGGACGGGAAATGCAAGAGGAGATGGCGACACCATTTAGTGTCACGACCTTACTTTTCGTTTCCGGTACATATTTAAGTAGGTGTATTTTATTGAGATGAAAAGTAAATACTAATACGAATACAACATATCAAAACAGAAACCCATTTATCGCTGACATTGATGTGGGGTCCGTAAGAACTTCACATGAAGTTTTACAATCCCATAGGCAGTGTACCTAATCGTTGTAGTTTAATATAAGCAAGACTCGGGTGTTGTTATCGTTATCTAGGGGAATAGGTTGGGAAGGCTTGATCACGGTCTAACAGAATTCTAGAGGTTGAGAGAAGATTATTTTTGTGTTTTTATATTTTATGAAAGCAGGTAAATCTATGGTTTGAGAGGTTGGTTTGTTTAACTAATTACTAAACTAATTAATATCTAATCTACTGGTGATAACTTTATGATAAGCAAGTGTATTTACCTAATCATGCACTACTCCTCAGATTGCTTCTCCTAGATCCGTTGCTTTGTCACACTTGTGATAATCTGTGTAAGTATTTCCTAGGTCATGAACGGATTACACGAACCCGCCGTCTATTTAATATTCCGTTAAGGCAACGCACAAGTAAGGTAGTATGAAGACTATTACAAGGCCCCTAAGAGTATATTAAATACATGTGAAATAACTTAAGAGGGATCAACCATATAGTGGGTAAGGTAGTATGAAGACTGTTACCGATGGTATCCTTTCTACACTACTCGCGTTTCCCTAGACATATCAACAACGATACAAATAAAAGCTGATTTTTTAAAGCCTAACACGCACATTCATCAACAAGAAGCAACATCAAAAGGATCTACAATCTAAGTTTCATGCAATCATAGATAAATACAAAGGAGGGTTTAGCCTCGCATGTTATAAATAAAGTAAGAAGATAAATTAATCAAACAACACATAGACATATTGAATGATTAATGATAAATAACCTTACTTGATTAAAATATGGATTCAAGGTAGTACAATAGGGTTTTGAGGCACTAAAAACGACCTATAAAGCTCCTAAAACGAGTAGGGTTCGTCTCCCTAGGGTTATACAAAATTATCCCAAAGTTACACACTAAAACCCTAAAAACGTATAGAGATGTCGACGCGACGGCGTCACTTTGCAATCCTGAAGCCGTCACCAAGTAGATGATTCTAGATCCTCTTTAAGTCGGCCACGTCGTGACGCCATCGCCATATTCCTGACGCCGTCACTAGATAGATCATGACGACGTCGCTTTATGCTTGCGACGCTGTCTCCAACCCCTGTTTGCAAAACTCTTCAAGAGATTTGGTGTAGGTCCGTAATCTTGTCTGTTTCTTCTCCAAATAAACCCAAGTCACGTGTATTTCTTCCAAAAGCCATCCAAGTGCTAAAAACCTAAAAAATAAACGATTAAGCACATAATCTGGGCATATTTGCATGATTTAAGGGGTAAATGACCCCGAAATAGTGTATGAAATGACACCTCATCAGACATTGTCACTGCTACGTCTTTGAGCTGCGACACACATATAGGAACTTCATGTACAAGGTTTCTGTAGGGTCTGTTGCTCTCATTAACCAAGAGCGTTGGTTTTCGTCGCACGCAGTAGCGGACCCAGTCGAAAAACCAAAGTGGTGCCCAATTTATTAAGCAAACAAAATCGATTAGTCAATTAATCAATGGATTAATGTGTTGGATCGGGTCGGGTTCATTTTAATGTTATTTCACAATAAAATCAAGCTGATACATATAGCTTAATTTAGCGTAAGTCTTGGTGTCTATAATACTACCTAATATAGTCTTGTTTTAAATTTTTTATCAAATAAATAAGAGAGGAAATCTTAGGTTGCGTTTAGTTGGAGGAAAATTTCCTTCATTTTATATTTCTTGTTTTGTAGAAAAAAAGAAAAGGATTTTTATCTCTACAAAACAATTGAAAATTTAGAAAACGTGTTTAGTTAGAGAACCATGCGTTTGTGTTTTCCATTTTGCGAAATTAGAAAACATGTTCAAGTGTTTTTTTTTCTATCTCAATTCTCCGTTCACTTTTGTAATATTATAAAGACATATTCAAAACACAAAAACAAATATTATAAACTAGGTAACTAAATTATAAAACAAAAATAAAGTCTAATACGAGAAGCTAAAGAATATAAAAAGTAAAATTTAACATCAAATAACATAAAAAAAATGTCAATACATTTTTATACATTTTCATCCTTTTTCTCTACGTTTTCATCCGTTTTTAAATGTTTTCAACCGTTTTTATACGTGTTTGTACGTTTTTATATGTTTTCATATGTTTTTATCCGTTTCTAGATGTGTTCGTCTGTTTTTTTATATGTTTTTATTTATCCGTTTCTATATGTTTACCCCCCCGACCTGTTTTTTTTTTATGATTTCGTCCCCTTATAAATACGTTTTTTTTTTGTATGTTTTTTGTCCGTTTTTGATACTTTTTCGTCCGTAACTTATAACGGTTGTCCCCCCATATTTTTACATTTTCGTTTCGAGATTTTTATATGTTTTTTTGCCAGATTATTTTATTAAGTTTTTCGTCCGTATTTATGGGGTTTTTTCTTTCCTTTATTAAACAACAATTTTTCCTTTGTTTTGTTACGATTTCCGTTGCCCGTTTTTTTCCATCTGTTATTTTTTTTTATAAAAATATACGTTTTTAGACCCTTTTTATAAGTTTTTCCAGATCCCGTTTTTTTTATATGATTTTTGGTACCCCCAAATTTTTTTGTGGGTTTTTTCCCGTTTTGTTCACGTTTCCGTCTGTTTTATATACCTTGTACATCCGTTTTTTTTGTAATGTTTTATACGTATTTAAATATGTAAGAAAAACGACAAAAAAACGTAAAAAAAATTTTTACAAATAACATATAAAAAATCGGTACAAAAACGTTAAAAAACGTATACAAACGGAACGAAAACTAAAAAAAATCACACGAAAACGAACAAAAAACTGATAAAAACCCCTACAAACACGGACAAAACACCGTATAAAAATATACACGAAAAGACAAATATAAAAAACAACCCAAAATGGAAAACGTAAAAAAAAAGCGGACTAATATGTGTAAGAAAACGAACGAAAAAACAGTATAAAAACGGGCGAAAGACGTATAAAAAAAACGGAGAAAAAAAACGTAAATAAACAAAAGAAAACATATAAAAAAAAACCGGTCGAAAAACGAATAAAAAAATTTGGGACGAAAAACCATAAAAAAAAAACATACGAAAAACGTTAATTACAACTTAACCACGCAAACGAAAATAATGTATGAAAAAGGGTACCCCAAAAAACGTTTAGAAAAATGGTATAAAAACGGACCAAAAATCACCAATTATAAACCAAATAAGAAACGAAAACACTGTAAATATAAAACCCGACGAAAACGTTTAAAAAAACTCGTAATCAAAAATTGGACAAAAACAGACCAAAAACGTAACAATTGCGTAAATAAAAAACGGACAAAGGAATGTAAAAAAACAACGGACGAAAAAAACGTATTAAAAACAAACGATACTATAAAAACGTAAACGAAAAAAATGTTAATGGAAAACGGAAAGAGACGAAAATGTATGAAAACGGAAGAGAACGTACAAAAACGAACGAGAACGTCTAAAACTGACGAAAACGTATAAGCACGGTCGAAAATGTATAAAAACTGACAAATTCATATAAAAACGGACGAAAGCGTATAAAACGTATAAAAATAGATGAAAACATATAAAAATGGACAAAGCGTACAAAAAACAGACGAAAATGGACAAAAACATATAAGAATGGATGAAAACGTGGAAAAACCTATAAAAATGAAGGAAAACGGATAAAACATACAAAACGTATAAAAACGTCCAAAATGGACAAAAACGTATAAAAACGTACAAATACGTATAAAAAAATAAATCACTTCGGTTAGTACATAGAACATCTTTGGCTGTTACCTTAAGAAAAAATGAGTGGGGAGATGGATTGGAGGTGTTTTAAAAGAAATAGGTGAAAACAATAAAAAAATGTTTTGTAGTTTTGTGTATTAAAGTGGGAAATAGAGATTCTGTGTTTTGTAGAGAATTTTGTTGATTTGAACGCGATCTCTATTTCCTTGTTTTCTACAAAACATTTTGTTGAAACTAATAGTGTTTTCCTCCAACTAAACGCACCCTTAGTGTTACAACACTGAACTACAAAACCTAAGAACATAAAAATTTAAATATCATTCAAGTGAACATGAAAGTAGATCTGCTCTTTAATAGTTGTTACCGTATTTCTTTTAAACTAGCAAAATACAAATTAATCCATTACCTTGAAAGAAACAAGGCCCACAACAACAAAGGCCCACAACTTTTAACCAATCTTTTAATAAACTCCTTTTTGCTAACTTCCTCCATCTTCTCGTGAACTTGCTGCAAAAATGTCCGGCTAACTTCCGGCTCATTCCTTTTCTTTTACTTTTTTCTTTCCCTTTCTTTCTTTCAAATGATCTAAGGTGGTTTCTTATATATTTTCAAGGTAAGTCTCAAATTAATGTATACATCGATTTTAAATTAATTCGATGTTTAAGGTGGTTCCCAGACACCACCTACAATGGGTGTAGGTCCGCCTCTAGTCGCACACTATGAGTTAATAGGAACAACAATCCGACAATAACTGTGAGTAGGAGAATATCCTCTTAAAGGACCCTGTAGGACTAGGTGCGCCTATTAACTAAAAGCGTTAAACGGGGTTGTCGTTGCACGCTGTGAGTTAATAGGAACAACTGATCCTATAGGGTGCTTGAACGAAAGTCATTTGAAGAGATATTTTTAGCAGACTACAAATGCATGTTTCTTTATAACTTCCGATCTAGCGTTCACGTCGTCAAATGGGGGTCCTTTCAGAGGCCGTCACTTAATAAGGACATCTGATCTCACGTGAAAGCTATACAGAAAGTTATAAAATCGAAAAACTAAATAAGAGCTAGTTATGTAATATTTAAAAAATATCAATTCAAGTATATGCTATTTTTTGTCTGTGGGCCCTATAGGACCTGCTGCGCCTATTAACTAAAAGCCTTAAAGGGGTTCCCATCGCAAACATTTAGTTCATAGGAACAACACACCCTGCATGGAACATGAAGAGGAAGACGCATAGATTACACTCGTATTTTGAAATAGATGGAAAAATGAATTCGACAGCTAAGTTGCAGTTCGTGATTCTTGTTAGACTAGTCGGACCTATTAAATAAGAGCATTAAACGGGGTTCTCGTCGACTGCTATGAGTTAATAGGAATAGTTGATCCATTGGGGCACACGGATAGTAAATTGCTACCCGAAATAGTCAACGCAGCTTAGGTTCACGCTTTGTTTGTTAACTATCGCCCTAAAGCCCTTGTAAGACCAAGTGTACTTATTAAGTAAGAGCATTAAACGGTGTCCTCGTAGAAGGCTGTCACTTAATAGGGATGGCGGATCCCGCAGGAAGCGTAGACGGAAATTTATAAAAGCGATAAACTAAAGAAGAACCGATGGTAGATATTTTTACACGTGTTCCCCCTAGATCGTTGCTCCCCTTGTTCCAAGGCGGGGATCCATAGGTCAAGAGCATTACCTTTGAGGTGTTCTTGGCTACAACTAGCAAAAACAACACAACCAACAAACATATACGCATGGTCAAGTCCAACATGGGTTAGGTCAACATTTAGAGACATGGATTAGTACAAGTGCAATTTATTATGACTTTGTACATTGTTGCATTCATTTATATGTATAATTATTCATGACTCCAATTAGTTTTTTTGAGCAAGCTAAGGCAACAAACATATAGACAAGCAAATTATTCAAGCAAGTGAATCATATTATTTAAGCACGTTTTGGTATAATCCACCAATTACATCAAGATTACAAGCAAGTTTTTATTCTTCTACAATGTGTTTAGAGCTCAAGATATTCCATGGTGTAAGGTGAGCACATGGGAGTCACTTCGTCCACTTTAATTATTCGGGAGGCATCATTAGGGTGTTTGTTCTTAAGGTATTCAAAGAGTGTTGTCATGACCCCATCATATGGAAGTGCCTCATTGTTGTAGTCTAAACCACTCAACCTTCTATCTATGAAGTAAGAAAAGTTAAAGGGAGTATTAGTTTTGATGCAATAAAGCATGTGGTCAACAATGATAGGAAAGCTTTCCTAAGCTTCAATCTCTACAAACATGTTTGACAACAAAACATCTGCCTATGGTTTTAATGAGGATGAAGTTGATTTTTATCCCATGATTTTAAAAGGAGGCCTTCACAATGGAACTCGGTCTCATGATGGTGTTTTGAATCATGATACTATTGACTCGGGGTCACATGCAAATGAGTTTGGGTGATAGCTCTTAAGTTTTATGAAAGCTTTGTGTCGGTTGATTTAGTAAAGAACAAGGTTCCTTTGGAAGATACATTCAACACCCTTCCTAACTTCCTTAGACCCCAACCATAGCCGTGACCATACATACAAAAATGGAGAGTTAATATGGGTATGTCAAAGTAGTATCTAGCATAGAATTCTTAAATGTGACGAGGGTAGATTGAAGAAGGAAGGTTGTTGACAAGTGAGAAGCATTTCAATTGAATGAAGGGTTGTTTCAAGTTTGTTACACAAAGAACATTTTTTGTCACAATGACGACCTTCATGGTAGTCACGATTTTCAAAGGGTTCATAGGCATTGGTGAAGTTGTCATTGTTGATGCGCTTCATGAAGTATCTAGTAGACATTTTCTTGAGGAGGTGAGAATTGAGCACTAAGAGTGACGATGGTAATGTGTGCATCTAACTACCTTTTTATAATGGTGAATTAGAAGTTAGGTATGAATCTTATATTGGCTAATGACTCTTGGATAATAATGTTTTGGTACTTTTGATTCCTAATTGATCTAACTAACTTTGATTTTGAAAGAAAGATACCCCATAGGGAAGATAATTGTGCTTCAATGATTTGAGTGATTTTAGATGACTTAGTTGGGATTTGGTTGAGATTGGATGATTAAGTTACACATATTTAGTTCCTACAATTATCAATGCATGCACCAAGATTTCTTAAGCCATTAATGACACTTCCATTGTAGTTGGTTGTATAGAGATTCTTAATCGTCATTTTGGATTTTTAGAATAAATAACTTTATTTTCATTGCATTACAAAGAAAATATTTAGGATCTCGGATGAGTGTTACAAGTCAGCAAACCTACTTCGATGTGTATTTTAATCCTAATTGGACACTTTGCACATATCTGGGCACATATTCCATTATACAAAAGCAAAGTGTTGCTAAGTATAATCTCTCAGAGTTATGATCGATGTGTTGTGTCAACATTGATAATGTTTAACTACCAAAGTGTATGGTGAGTTAAGTACATAGTTTCTCAGACGAGAGTACTATATTACCATGTTTATCATTTGTGTATTTTAATGTGTTATGCAATACCATATCGAATTCAATTTTAAAAGAATTCTCTTTAACTACGTGAGTAGTTTGTATGTTTGCATAAAGTTCTTTTCTTTTCCTTCTCTATCCTAATACACATAGCATGCATACAACTCATAAGATGAACACGTTGACACAAATACAACATTTTCATCACAAGGGTGAGTTGCGATCCAACGTGTCATTTTTGTAATTAAATTTGTCTATTTAATCTTTCATGTCTATCATGGGGAATAGAACATGCAATGTTGCAAGTAGATCAATTTCACACATTTAAATATGTGAGGCGATGATTACCACAATATTAACAAGATGTAGATCAAATTTATTATTCATAGCACATAAGCTTGAAATGTAGAATCTGAGATAATGTCAACCATAGTTTGAATAATGTATTAACATCTATCCTTCATCTCATTAGATCAACAATGTTGCCTAACTTCCATGCCTTTCACATAAGTCCTAGCACATAGCACATAAGCTCTAAGAGCACAAGTATATAAAGGTAGTGCAAATGAATTCTAGACCTCTAAATATTCTCTCAACACTTCACTCAAATCAATATCATATGGTGCATGTCAACCATGAACAACCTCAACCAGACTCGTGCAATTTGGACTTTAGAAAATTTCATGTGAAAATCCAAAGCTTGTTTTGTCTTAGACCTAAGTGTCCTTTCATTCAACTTATCAATTACTTATCTATTGGGTGACCTCTAGCTTCTTTTACACTTTTAGGATAGCCTTCAATCGAGACAATAACTTGTAATGACAGCGACCAATTGAGATCTTAAACTATGTGTTTATTGATCCTATCTTCTACCGAAGGAGATGACTTGGGCTCAGGCACGCTCTCATCAAAGGTCACATTGACAAATTTCTGAGTTCTCATAGTTTCCTTATTAACCACTATGTATGCCTTACTAGTTTGGGAGTATCCCAAAAACACACATTCGTAAGACTTTGAGTCAAACTTGGTGAGATATACGTTTGTATTAAGTATAAATTGTAAGGATCTAGAACTAGATAGATCTTCTAGCCTTTGTGGTTGTATAATACTTATGTAATCACAAGTATATACGTGAGAGACTCTAACAATTGTTTATGCGGAAACAAAACAATACAGAATAAAGAAGAACAAATATAAATAACGATCCTCTATGGATCTCTCTATTGATACTCAATTGTTTTTCTAATTCGTAATCCGTGCCCAACCCTAACGCTAAAGGTTTCTTTTATATAGAGAAGAAACCCTAAATTGCTAAACAAGATTCCTAAAATTGCGTAAGAGATATACATCAATCTCTTCCTAATTTATCTCATTCCTATCTTTATGAGATAACTCTAGAATATATCTATAAATCCTTAATTACATTAACTACGTCTATAACTAAGATCAGCATATTCTCTATATCTGTCAGCAGAAATGATAACATAACCAGCAGGAACATGATCAGCAGGAATGCTTCTTGAACTGCCAGCAGAAACCATCTAATGCCATCAGCAGAAATGAACATCTCTATCAGCAGAAACGAAAAGTCGTTATCAATAATTTCCAACAATCCTCCCCTAAACTTGGTTTTGACTCCGTTAATTCCAAGTTTCTAGATAGATCTTCTCGAAGCAAGAGGATTGAGGAGCAGCAAAAAACAAAATAAGCAGCAGCATCATAAAACCAACAAGCAGCAGAAACTGTAGAAGCCACAGCAGCATCAAATGAAACAGCATGAACTCGATGAACAGCAGAATCAAATGAGGCAGCAACATCAAAGAACAGCAGCTTCCAGTCTTTGCAGCAACATAAGTAGATTTGATAAGCCGTTACCAAGTAGCTACTCACTCTTGGGCTAGTTGATACTTTGGTGAAAACAAACACCCTGGTGTAACAACAACCAGTCCAATTTCTCAGAACGTGAATCAAGGGTGAATTGGAATACCCTAACAGTTTTTGGCAAACCGTCACAGCCATACAACGGATTTGAGACGTCTTTACCTGTAGCCGTTTGCTCAGGACTAGCCAACTCTTCATACACAGAGTAATATGGTGAGTCGATAACCATACAATTTTTAGTAAATTGTCAACTATCAACGGATTTGAGAAAGTCTTTACCATGAGCCGTTTGCTATGGACTAGCCACTTTTCATCCAAAGAATATGGAAAGTGATAACCATCCAGTTTTGGGTAACCTGGCAACCATCAACGGATTTGAGAAAGTCTTTACCAAGAGCCGTACCCTCTTGGACTAGCCACTCTTTGTTACAAGAACATGGTGAGTGAAGGCCATAGGATTTTTAGCAAACCCTTACAGCTATCAATGGATTTGAGTCACGGATTTGAGTTACAAACACCAAAGCCGTTTGCAAAGGTAAGCCAGACTCTTTCTTGGGTGTTAGCCATGGTGAGATGAAAACCATTTGTCGTGTAGTGCAAGCACTAACACCAAAGGTATACAATACTATATCTAAGAGAACATTTTTTTTAAACAAATACAACTAAACTATGGATGTAACTACAAACACTAACTCAGAAAAACACTTACAAAGGAGCAGAGGAAAGACACTCAAAAGATTGCCGTAAGCTAGTCTGGAACCGTATCGATAATAACATTTCCCACAACAACAATATCCCGACATAGGGTAGGGTGAACTGTGAGCTTGTGACGTAACAAACATAAACGAACCTCCATGATCCGCGGATAGGATAGATCTTGTCCACAAACATATACACAGTCTTCCCATTTGTTAAATCCAGGACATGAACAGAGCTCTTGGGATACAACTGCCAGCTACTCACAATCCATTCATCTTGTGTACGCCAAAAATCTTCCACGTCATCAGAATGAAGTGACTGACACAACATGTTCACATCCCTCCAGAGGTCTAAACCAATTAAAACAATCTTGGGTTTAACCGAAAGTACCTATTCATCCGTCGGCGCAACAGAAGAATATCCTCCCGATAAACATGAGGTAGCAACTGTTTCAGGTAGGTAAAGTACTTTCGCCGCCTGTTCTGCTGATAATAAATATGAATATAACTGTTACCAGGCGGGCAACTCACCATCTCCCAATCTTGAAATTCACCATATGGAAGAGGAGGAATATAATTCTCCATGTCATCATCACTCTCACTCTCAGAACTGAAAAAATCTTCAACTGGTTTATCCCATAAAAAGTCATCACTTCTCACCCCACGATGTTTACGACGAGACCGAGGAGGAGAAGAGGCATAATCAGAAACAGTTTATCAACTTAACCCGTTGGATCAACTATCTCTTCATCAGGGAGTTTGTCCACAAGCAACCACAACCCCATGCAACCAGAAATATACTTACCCCGAAAGAGAATCGCAGCAAGCACTTCGTCATTCCGAGTCAGTTAACCAGCAAGCAACTCGATACATACCAATTTGCGCGTACTCATCACTATCCAGAAAAGTCATTAATACCCGTCCTATGTGGATAAATCAAAAAACCATCAAATTGGTATGGTGATCATAGAAACATTTGACAGGGTAAGAACTAACAACAAATCTGCAAATGGTAAAACCCCACTCTCATGGTGTGAACCACAGAATCCATTTCTGCTGGAGTGGAGGGAACAGTTTAGAGTCAGAAACTGAGCCACCAATGCACCACCAGCAGGATAGAAGTACCACCACCAGCCGAATCCGGATCATACAGCAGTATGAAGATGTAGCAGCAGGAACACTAATAGCTGGCTGTGAATCTCACGTTTCAAACCCTCTGTCTCTTAGAAGGAGGCTCAGTAAGTGACAGGCTTGGTGGTCGAAAATAGGTTGTATTGAGCACTCATCAACCAAGCGATCCTGTTTCAAGACGATCTGCAATATACTCCTATTCCTTCAATCAAACCTGTTTGTATAGAACATCGCCTTGACAGCGTACATCGAGCTATTACCAATAAGAGCTAGCACACCACTGATTTTTAACCAAGGTACGGCTTCATTTGTGTGACCTCAATTGCTTCAATAGCTTTAAATACCCATGAGTGCTCGATAAAGTAGATCTGCCAGAGCCGCTTCTTCTTATCCTTAATAGCAAGCCATGCCTCAACAAAGTTTTCCCTCCGAGTTACATCCACTCCCAATAACTCCATGTGCCAATGGCAGGATTTGACCAACATGCATCACAAATTTCAACCAATCTGTTTCGTCATACGCTTATAAGAATCGTCTAATTCCTTTGGCGCGTTCTATCAGAAACAGTTGGTAAGTCTCCTTAGCTAAATCCTCAGCCCGAAACCTTTGAACAAGCATTCACTAGCTGTTCTTTTTTCTTATTCGAACATTTCCTGGCTGAAGCATCTCTGCAACAAATTCAGCAGGAATATCCCAAGTCAGGCATAGGAGCCTTTCCTTTATCAGCAACAACAGAAGGACCAGCAGATTCTGAGACTGCTGCTGAGAAAGATCATCAGCAGTAAAGGGGAGTTTTGAAACTTCGCAAAAAGCCGGATATGGAACTCTGTCCTGTCTCGTCTATAAACCGACCTCTTACGCCTAAGATGAACCTCCTCCACCTCGCGTTTCCTCTATATCCTCAGAGGAACAGCATCTTGAATCGTGACCCAGAGCTTTCAAAGCCATAATAGCGTGATAAATCCTTCAAGGTCAACATCATCTTGAATATCCACATCCCCTTCTGTGACAGGAGCATCACCCACCAACCGTGCTGTCCTCAACTATTTAACCGTTCGCTCCAACTTCTTTACTCGAGATACAAGTGTCAAAATAGCTCCCCCCATGATTTTCTTTGAGGTTCCCAGCTCATTTTCCCATGATCTATCCTCCTATACACCAGACAATCTTTGCAATAAACTTGTTTAGAAGAGCAGGTTCCTCTGCCCAACAGCAGCATCTCTGTTTGAGTGTAGTAGCATCATCAGGTCCCCATCATGTAGACCATCCTCATGGAATCTACAAGAAAGTGCCAAAGATAACGGGTTCCTCAAGAGCAGGGTCAACAAAATCATAGGGACGGGGCTGTGGGCCAAAAATGATTGGGTCAATAGTATCAGGGTCCACATACCCAGCTGGTCTAAGTGTAGGGCCAAACACTAATGGCACCTCAAAAATAACGGTCTGAGCGGGCGGGGTAGGTGGAGACGCAGGCTCATTAGTATGATCCCTAATGGGAGAATGTGCAGGAACAGAAGGCCATGGTCTCCAGTAAGTACCAGGTGAGGCAAGGTTAGGGACTACCCATTCTGTCTCAGGCTGCCTCTCCGGTGTTGATTCCCTAACAGGGGAAAATAGAGGAGAGTGAGGTGCAGGGTGTGCCTCAGCTGTACTACCAGCAGCTTCATGGGCAGCAGCATTTTCCTCATCAGCAGCATCGCCAGCAATAGCAATGGCAAGCATAGGGGGTGTTAATGGTATTGGCTGTCCTTCCCATTTAAATTTCATATTTGTAAATATTTTCTTAGTAAAGCCAAATGTTGGTCTAGAGGTTCGGTCAGCAGTCTGAATGGCCACAATCATTTGTAAAAATCTTGGGTACATTAAAAATTTATGCTTTTTAGTCTTAATATTCCCAATCATCCCCTCTAAAACAAAGCGAGAAAAATTATAAACCCGACCAGTCGATAAACAAACAAGGGCTGTGGCAATGGAACTCGGAAATTGATTCCAACTGCCACACTTAGGGCTCAGACAATGCATAATGGTATGCACCAGAAATCTCCATTGAGGAGATAAATGGTGCTTAAGAAACGTAAGAGTTCTACCTGTCGGATACCCAATAACCCCCATACCCTCAAGAATATCATCAATTTGCATGTCAAATATGCCATTGGCATCGTCAAGTTGTAACTGAGCCCTAATTAGTGACTCAGTCACGACCACCTCACGGCCGTCAATAGTTGCAACTAGGTCATGAGACCCAGCAGCATTTGGGCGAACAGTAGCTGTTGCCCAAAATTGTTTGACTAAGGAGTCAAACACGACCGAAGGGTCATGAGTCAAAAGCGTACCTTAATGGAGAGTGGTCCAAATAGCTGAGGATATCTGCGAAGTCCTCGGAGCCTCTGTCCCTCCCTAAGTAAGCGATTTTGTTGTGATCATCTTTGTACTAGAGTGCCGCCATTGGTGATTATGGAATATAGTTGATGACAAACAAGTAGAACAGAAGCAATGATATTTGTGGGAAAGATGAAAAGTATGATTTGGGATTCAATTAGGTTAATTGTGTCCAATGTGTGAAAAGTTAACCTTTTAATTTGATTGGTACAATTTTAACCTTGGAAGTTGAAGTAATTGAGTGAAAATCAACTTGTATGCCACCTGTTCAGGCAAGTGGTGACCGCCAAAGACCATATAATAGAGATTTAAAAACGAAAAACTATTCAACTTCTATTTTTAAGACCAGCAGGTATAAAGTCATCCAGCAGTAACTAATCTTAAAATCAGCAGAAACAAGTCAAACAGCAGAATTGATATGTGAACAGCACAAACTATTCAGGCAGCAGATACAATGTTCCACCAGCATGATTGGATACTACCAGCAGAAACCAAGTGACTAGTGGCAGAGACCAACCAACCAGCAATATCAAGCTGAGCACAGCAGAAACGAAGTTGAGACAGCAGACACAAGTTACTACCAGCATAAATAAGTCAGTCAGCAGGAACTTGATACTACCAGCACAAACCAGTTCAGCAGCATAAATTGATGTATTGGCAGCATAAACACACCAGCAGCATGAATGTATTCAGACAGCAGAAAAACTCAACCAACAGCAGAAACCATGCATACAGCAGGAACACACACCCCATCAGCAGAAATGAATCCACCAGCAGAAGTATGCCCATCAACATGAACACGGAACCAGCAGCATAATCCATAGCTACCAGCAGAAATGATAACTGCCAGCAGAAACAGAGTACGACCAGCAGAAACCAATCGTCCAGCAGAAAGGATAACTACCAGCAGAACCATAGTACGACCAGCAGAAACCAATCCTGTCAGCAGGAAGAATGTACACCTAGCAGCAGTATTGACTACCTGCAATCACAGAAAAATAGTATCCCACAAAACACCAATCCCCCCTGCAATTAAAAGTTAAATATACAAAAAACAACAACAACCTCCCCGTATAGGCGTAAACCTCCCCTCAATTTACGAAAGAGGGATTTACCATCCCAATATGGACCACGAGATACGCAAATCTTAGTCCATCAAATGCCTTGGTCAGTAAATCAGCCACATTGTCATCGGTGTGAATATTCAGCACTTGTATCAAGTTCTTCTCATTGGCATCTCTTATAAAGTGATTGCCTATCTCAATGTGCTTTGGTCCCTCTGATGAAAGACTGGGTTCTCACATGCATATGGTGCTCTGGTTGTCTATGAAGATTTTGGTATTCATGAAGTTGAAACCATAATCCAGCAACTGGTTCTGAATCCAAAGAACCTATGCACAACAGCTAGCAACAGCAACATACTCGGCCTTAGTGGAAGAAGTAGCCACAATAGTCTGCTTTCTTGCACTGCCATAAATTAACCTTCCTGTCCCAAAATTGACATCCACCTGTAGTGGATTTCCTATCCCCATGAGAACCAGCATAATCACTGTCACTATAGGCTTCCAACTGAAAGGGAGAATCTTTAGGGTACCACAAGCCTAATTTTGGTTGCCCTTTTAGATACTTGAAAATCTTCTTGACTGCATTCAGATGAGAAGTCTTGGAGTAACTGATGTACTTGAAACAACACTAACTGCAAACATTATGTCAGGTCTTGAAGCTGTGAGATACATAAGTGAACCAATCATGGATCTGTACAAATGTACATTAACTGGAGGATCAGTTTCATCTTTCAATTTGGTCTTAGCAGCTTCATAGGGTGTTGTTGCAGTTCTGACAGATTCCATGTCAAACTTTGTAAGCATGTCTTTAACATACCTGTCTTGGCTGATAAAAGTACCATCAGGCAACTGTTTCACCTGTAGACCTAAGAAGAAAGTCATCTCTCCCATAGCACTCATTTCAAATTCTCCCTTCATCAACACCTCAAATTCTGCACACCAGGCTTTATTGGTGGATCCAAAAATGATCCTCCACCATAAACCTGACCAAAATTATATGCCCAGAGAACATCGATTCTGATGAAACAAGCGTCTTGTCCAATAGTACTGTTCTATAATTGATGTTGTAACATAAATAATTGTGTTGTAACAGAAAAGCAGACAATCTTGCATACCAGGCTCTGGGTGCTTGATGAAGGCCATACAAAGCTTTGACCACTCTGTACACATGCTTTGGGAAGTAAGGATCTTCAAAGCCTTTAGGCTGAGTGACATACACTTCTTCTTCAATTTCTCCATAGAGAAAGGCACTCTTAACATCCATCTGATATACCAGGAAGCCCATATAAGAAGCAAAAGCCAAAAACAGTCTGATTGCCTCTATTCTGGCCACTGGTGCAAATACCTCATCATAATCAATGCCCTCCTCTTGTCTGTGTCCCTGTGCAACTAACCGTGCTTTATTCCGTACAACTATTCCTCTGGCATCCCTCTTGTTCTTCAAAATCCATTTTGTCCCTATTGCATGTTTGCCATCAGGTAAAGGGACAAGTTTCCATACTTGCTGGTTGATGAATTGTTGCATCTCTTCTTGCATAGCAGCAACCCAATCAGGATCCTCAAGTGCTTTAGCTATACTAGTTGGTTCTAACTGAGAAAGGAAGCAACCAAACAGACAATGAAGTTGATCTGTATGATTGGTCCTTTGTTGATCTTGAATATATCCAATGAAAGCACTTTCACCAAACTTGGATTTTTGAGCTCTGCTTCTTGTCAGAACTGGAGAAGCGAGATCACCAAGAATCTGTGACTGAGGATGAATTGTATTCACCCTTCTTGTAGGAACTGGATTTACGTCAACAACAGGTGCTAAATTTGTAAGAGTAGCACTAAAGTCATCATCATAAGAGGAAGATGTGAAGATGCCAGATGAGAGTTGATCCTTGCTCACATCAGAAGGGAGTGGAAATCGTGTGGTGTTTGCACTTGAGCCCAATGATTGACCAGGAGGAAGTGTAGACTCATCAGCATATACAGGGATGAAGTCAGCAGAAACAGATGAACTGACAGCAGGATTGCTCTTATCAGCAGGTTCAAAACTACCAGCAGGTTGAAAACTACCAGCAGGATTACCACCAGCAGGATCACTACCAGCAGAAGTACTACCAGCAGATACACCACCAGCAGAATCAATGCCAGCAGGATCCCTATCAGCAGAAACACCTTGGTTTCGAATTTCAGCTTCAGCTTGACTTAGTATTTCTGCTGTTGCTTGTGAGAACAAATAACCATATCGTGCAGCTGCGTCCTTAGCTTCATATTCTTGTCTTTGAAGCTTAGCAAGCTCTTCTGCATAATCTGCATTGCGTTCCATAACACTAGGACCATTGCTTGATGAAGGACCTGCAAAACTGTTAGAAGGAAATGAAGGAACCACTATAACTTGCTCATCCACTTCTGAATCTGAGTCATGATCTTGTGTACCTGCATTTATGTTAGTTTCTTGTGTACCTGCAGGTTTGTCAGTTTTAAAACGAGTATAACCTAATGAATCAGTTAAATAGTCAAGGTCAAAGTACCACTCATGACCAATTCCCTGAACATTGGGTTTATCTTCTAAAAATCTCAGATTCATGGTTTCCTCTACCCTCTTGTTAGTTAAATTATAAACCCTATAGGCCTTGCTATTTGGAGCATAACCAACAAGATAACCTTCATCAGCTTTACCCTCAAATTTTCCCAAATGGTCACTTGTATTAAGGATAGTTACTTGACACCCAAAAGGTTTAAGATGACCTATCTGAGGAACCTTCCTAGATATCAATTCATAAGGTGTTTTATTATGGGGATTAGTAATAGACACCCTGTTTAAAACATAGCAAGCCGTGCTAACAGCCTCAGTCCAAAACATGGTAGGTAATTTAGAGTCAGCCAACATGGTTCTAGCAGCCTCTATAAGAGTCCTATTTTTCCTCTCAGCAACCCCATTCTGTTGTGGGGTTCTGGGATTACTATAGTCCCTCTTAATTCCCTTTTCCCCACAGAGTTCTATAAGTTTTGCATTTTTGAACTCTGTCCCATTATCACACCTTATTCCTTTAACCTTTTTATTTAGCTGGTTTTCTATTAAGGAAATAAATTCTTTAAGGACATAAAATGTTTCATCCTTAGTACTCAAATAGAAAGTCCAAGTAAACCTGCTAAAGTCATCAGTAACCACTAAGGAGTAGTACTTCTGGTCAATACTCCTTATATTGGTAGGACCAAAAAGGTCCATATGCAGCAATTGCAGAGTTTCAGTAATAAGTCTCTCAGCAGAAATACGCTTGTAAGAAGCCTTATGTTGCTTTCCTTTGTTGCAGGCAACACAGTTGTGTTCATTGGTGAATACCTTGAGAGGTAACCCATCAACCAGACCTTCCTTAGCTAACTTGTTGATTGTTTTGAAGTTCACATGAGCCATCCTTCTGTGCCATCTGGTGGATTCATCCAAGGATGCTTTTGCTACTAAACAAGTGTGTTAGCCTCAATTTATTGAGTCGAACAAGGAAGTTCGGTCACTCTACGATGGAGCTTCGGTCTTTAATTAGTTAATGTTGAAATAGGATAATATCGGGAATCGGGCTCGATAGTTAATCTAATATTGTATATGTTTTGGGTTTAATCCCAAGCAAAACCCGAGCCCGGGTCCTAGTTAAATATCCCGCGCGTCACTTTTACGTGTCAGGGTATATAAGCTTTTTCTTCTTTAGAAAAAGAAAGTTGAAGTTGTTCAAAATATCTAAAATATCTATTCTCATTTCTCTCTTATTTCTCTCTCTCTAAACAACTCACCTCCTCATTTCTAGTCCGATTTCGTGATGATATATATGTTATGAAGTGTTATCGGGATCCTACAAAGTGACATTTTGTTCTGGTTGTAGTTCTGAGATGCTGAAGGTGTAGAGATCACATTTCCTAGGAATTCTGAGTACCACCTGACGTTCATCAGGTAATTGGAAGTCTTCTGTAAGCACCAAACAGTCAGTGTCTGTAAAGAGAATTCACATGTTAGCACCCAAATGCGCAACGTATCATGGTAGGTCAACCTTTGCTAATCCGAAGTACCTCAAGAAAGCTCAATCTGATAAGCCTCGTTTGTATGAGATCCCATATGATACTTCTGATCCTGCAAACAGATTTTGCCCCGATGGGGAAGACACAGTGACTCTTGAAAAGGAGAGTAGATCAAAATTGGATAAAGACACAGTGAAACCATATAATTACACATATCAAAACAGTCTTACCAGCAGGATGTCCAACCCTTTCAGTGGGTTTTGGTCTACCAGCAGAATTGACTGCTGGTCTGTTTCTACTAGCAGCAGGATCAGATCCATCAGCAGTAACAGATGCTGACGAATTCCTACTACTAGCAGGAATAGATGCTGCTTTAGATTTACAAGGGACATATTCTCCACAATTATAAAAGTCACAATCTTTAATCAAATGCAATTTACTACCACAAACAAAACATTTCTTAACACGCACATAATTGTTTTTACACACATTCCTATTGTTCACTCCACTTTTATTACACATAATCCTAAGAGATTTTACATTCTCCAAACAAGAAAAACTAGGACTGCCAGCAGTGGAATTTGGGTCTTCAACATCAGACTCTGGCAAAGTCTTGATATCAACAGGCAGTGGGAAGCCTTTTGTCTTGGTCTTGAGACTTGAATCACAGGATGCAAAAGGTCTTGAGTCTGAAGACTTGTCCACTGTATCACAAGAGACAAAGTCATTTAGATTCTGAAAGAGTTTCAAAAGTTTTAGTATCATACTTGACCACATACTTACCATGTGTATCCCTCTATGTGAGACATGTATGGGGAGGGGGCAAAATAAGTTGCCAGTGATGGAGGGAGGAACTGCATACATCTCCCCAGCCTTGACAAAACAGAGAAAGAGGTTTTAACCTCCTGTCAACAGTTCTGGGCACATACACTAGATTAGATAAATCAAACACTCGACTTTTCCAAAGAGTACTCTTTAAATCCTAGACCAATATAGTTCCTTTAGACATAGAGCAATTTCTTAACTTTTCCAAGTCTTGGAAGATGTATCCTTCCATTTTTCAAATCAAGCTAATGTAGCTTCAACCTTAACTTCCCAATCTTTCTTTCTTTTTGACCTGATCATGTAATTTTTCAGTATAACATAGTGTGTTTATGGTAGTTTCATATTAGCAGATAAAACCCTAATCTTTTCTCTAAAGCAATCTGAGTTTTAGGTACCAATCTTTTTGCGATCTAATGTTTTAACGAGCATTCTGATATGCCTGAACTTTAATGTAGCAATCATTATACAATCTATCAAGATTATTATACATGTTAGTTAGATCATTAAGTTTAGAATCACAACCAAGGGGACAATTTTGTACCTTAGGAGAAATCCCCATCATAGCAAACTCAGCAGCAGCATTCGAAGCATCAGCACCACCATTATCAGCATGAAGTCCAGCCATCATCCCATATACCTTCTCAACTTCACCAGTCTTGTTTTCTGCTGCATGATCCGACCAATTTACCATGGAATCAACTGAGACCAAAGCTTTTGGTTCGTCTGACTTAACTTCTGTGACCTTAAAAGCAGAATACCTAGCCTTATCATCAACTGTCTTCACATTACACTCCCTAGCAAAATGTCCCAATTGAAGACATTTGTAACACCTAACTTTCCTTCTGTCAAATCTTCTGGCCAGGTTGCTTTATATGTTTGTAGTTCATCTTTCGTCCTGCCTTCTTTTCAAACCTGTTAATCCTCAAGGAGAGCATAGCCATTTGCCACTTTAAGTCCATTTCTTCCATCTCCAACTGATCAACCTGGTCAAAGTCTTCATAGATCATATCTTGATCTTGTTCATTCTCAGCAACAAAAGAATGCAAAACACATTCCATTATGTTATCAGAACGACCAGATGTCTGATAAACTGATGGAACAGTACGCTGCTGATCAGAATAAGTAGACTTTGAGCCAGAGCTGGTAGTTCTAATGAAAGCAGAATGAGTGGGAGCAGCAGCAGCTTTTACACTATAACTATGACCATTTCTGACATCAAGTTCAAGTGACCTTAGTTTGTTATACAGGTCATCAAAACTCATTGAATCAAGGCCACCTCTTGTTTTTAATGCCAACCCAACTTGTGACCACGAAGAAGGAAGTGCTCTTAGGAAACTTCAGGTTGATAACATATTGTCAGGCCTTGCCTGCACTTGATTCACTGGCTCAGAATCTTTGAAACCTTTCATAACCCTTAAGTAGTCCCCCTTCTACTTCAAGTCACAGAGAATTCTGTAAACTGCTCTTGAAGCATGAGTCTTTCTCATCTTCTTTTGATTCTTCATTCCCACCAAACCTAGCCTTAACTAGCAACCAAATATCCCTTGCATCATCATAAGAATGAAAAACGGGCATATGATCTTCAGGTCGAGCCTGAAGCCAAACAAGGTTCTCACCATATTTCTCCCTTTGTACAGCAACATGCTCATCAAGAGAGACAGGTGGATGAACAATTGTATTTCCTTTTGCATCTTTACCCAACCTCTTTGGACTGTTTCCTTGCTGGGCAATCCTCCAAAGATTATGATCAGCATTCTGTATCCAGTACTCCATCTTCATAGCCCATATCTCATATTTTTCTTTCTCTAGATAAGGAAATTTTGCATTGTTGGCAGAGATAGTGGCTGTTTGGAACTGTTGAAACTGTTGTGACTGGACATTGTTAGGGTTGGTCTGAGAAGGTTGAGTCAAGTGAACAGCAGGTTGTGAGAAGAAGGATTGATTCGGTTGTGAGAAAGCAGGTTGTGAGAAAGCAGGTTGAGTGTATGTAGGGATTGGTTTGCTGGTCAGGAATGAACGAATCCGAGGTATCACTTGAGTAATGAAGTGAAGCAGATGGATAGTGTTAGATAAGTAAATGGAGACTGATAGGAGTTAAGACGGCTGGGTTCAGACACCGTTCACGATTATGAGAAACAAGTTTTGTTGTGGGTAACAAGCAAATTCATCATTAACATAGAATTATGGTCGATGTGTTGTGTCAACATTGATAATCTTTAACTACCAAAGTGTATGGTAAGTTAAGTACATAGTTTCTCGAATGAGAAGACTATATTATCATGTTTATTATTTGTGTATTTTAGTGTGTTATGCAACACCATACCGAATTCAATTTAAGAGAATTCTCTTTAGCTACGTGAGTAGTTTGTATGTTTTTATAAAAATCTTTCTTTTCTTTCTCTATCCTAATACACATAGCATGCATACAACTCATAAGATGAACAAGTTGACACAAATACAACATTTTCATCACAAGGGTGAGTTGCGATCTAACGTGTCATTTTTGTCATTAAATTTGTCTATTTAATCTTTCATGTCTATCATGGGGAATAAAACATGCAATGTTGCAAGTAAATCAATTTCACACATATAAATATGTGAGGCGATGATTACCACAATATTAACAAGATGTAGATCAAATTTATTGTTCATAGCACATAAGTTTGAAATGTAGAATCTGAGATAATGTCAACCATAGTTTGAATAATGTATTGACATCTATCCTTCATCTCGTTAGATCAACAATGTTGCCTAACTTCCATGCCTTTCACATAAGTCCTAACACATAGCACATAACATATAAGCTCTAAGAGCACAAGTATATAAAGGTAGTGCAAATGAATTCTAGACCTCTAAATATTCTCTCAACACTTCACTTAAATCAATATCATATGGTGCATGTCAACCATGAACAACCTCAACCAGACTCGTGCAATTTGGACTTTGAAAAAATTCATGTGAAAATCCTAAGCTTGTTTTATCTTAGACCTAAGTGTCCTTTCATTCAACTCACTAATTACTTATCTATTGGGTGACCTCTAGCTTCTTTTACACTTTTAGGATAGCCTTCAATCGAGACAATAACTTGTAATGACAACGACCAATTGAGATCTTGAACTATGTGTTTATTGATCCTATCATCTTCTACCGAAGGAGATGACTTGGGCTCAGGCACGCTCTCATCAAAGGTCACACTGACAGATTTCTGAGTTCTCATAGTTTCCTTATTAAGCACTATGTATGCCTTACTAGTTTAGGAGTATCCCAAAAACACACATTCGTAAGACTTTGGGTCAAACTTGGTGAGATGTACGTTAGTGTTAAGTATAAATACTTTACAACCAAAGACCCTAAAATACTCTAATGACAGCTTCCTGTTTATAAGGATTTCGTAACTTGTGATGGACTGCTCGTCTAACATAACACGACTCATCTTTCTTAACTTGCGATGTGTTCTTTCAACATCGACTGAGAAGTGAACAGGCCCAGCAAGTTATAAGACATTCCATGTTGTTCAGAAAAGCTTCTAAATTGCATTTTATCAAATTTACTACTATGATTTGTTACAATTAAAACAATAGAACAATCATGTAGGTTTTCAAGTCTTTTACACAATATTTTTAAACTTTTCTAAGACATCATCCCTAGACTCCACAAATACAACCCTAGTGTAGTTTGCGTGATCATCAAAGTATAGAAGTTACCTCCGTAACTTTAAATGGGTGATGGACCAAACAAATCTAAGTGTAAAAACTCTAAAACCCTAGTAGTTGACACTTTATTCATAGTCTTATTGTTTCCATTACCTTGACTCCCTAGACCACACGTATCACAAAATTGTCTTTCAAAGCTCAACTTTGGTAAGTTCCTCACTAGCTCGTTGGAAGTTAAGTTTTAAACTAACCGCATATTGGCGTGACCTAACCTCCTATGCCAAAGCGTTGAGTTATCCACCATGGATGCAAGACAAATTTATTGTTTGAAGTTATCTCCCAATTTACAAGAATAAAGACCATTTCTCCTATGAACTTTAGCTAGTGTTTTACCATTTTTAGTAATAGTAGAATCTACTTTAGTAAAGCTAACTATGCAATCATCATCACATAATTGACCTACGCTAATCAATTTAAAAGCTAGACTACTAACATACTCAACATTAATAATTGTAATAGAGTCATGAGAAATATCACAACCACTGATGGCCTTACCCTTTAGGTTGCTCCCAAATACGACTTGTCCACCATCACATGCCTTAAGTTAGGAATCGATAAAGTGTCGGTCACTCACGTTTATTTATCTTGTAATCTTATGTTTCGCAGATTACGTTATTGTTACTTTTGTATCCCACATCGCCCTAAATGGTAATGTTGTAAGCTCTTCCTTCCCTATAAAAAGAAGAGCAAGGGTAGATGATGGGGTGGTGAAACTTGAACATTCTATGCATATCATTTCTCTCTTATTTGTCTCTCTCTAGTTTTTACCCATTCCCTTTCTCTCTCTCTCTCTCTCTCTATATATATATATATATATATATATATATATATATATATATATATATATATCTAAAACACTAAAACTCTATTTCATTTGTGTGGGATTGATATAGTAATTGTGTATTCTCTACAATTGGTACCAGAGCCATGGGATGAATTAGTGGTTTTTTTGTGTGTGTTAAAACCTTTTGTCATGTTTAGTTTTGCAATTTAGGTTCGATATTTTGTTAAAAAGTTGAAACTTTATGTTTAAAACCATAAAAAGCATTTATCGTTTAAAACATGTTTTAACAAAAAGGTTCAAGTAAAATCAGTTTAAAAGTTGTTTGATAATTGATTTTATGTGTTTTTTTTTGTTTTGTAAATCTTGCTAAATAAGTGTGCTTGATTTTGCGAAATAACTAAGTTATGGTTTACAACTTGCAATTTAAGAAGACTTGTGATTTAGGTCTTGCGGTTTAGAGACTTAAAGATTTGGACTTGTGGTTTACGTATTCTTGTGATTTATAAGGGTTACACAATAAATCAAAACGATCTAAACAATCGTTCGATTTAGCAATGTTGTGTAACTTAGAATATTTTCCAAAATACGAACTTGTGAAATATATTCTTGCGATTTAAACTTGCGATTTATGATTGCGGTTTATATTGAGGAAAGAATTTTGCAGTTTAAGTTTTGTGAAATACTTTGCGATTTAAAAAGATATCTTGCGAAATAACATCTTGTGATCTAAACATAAACTTGCAGTTTAAGATTTCTTTTAGATCTTGCAATTTAAGTTTTGTGTCAAATATTGCGATTTAAGTTTTGTGTCACAATATTGCGATTTAAGTTGTTCAATCTTTCAAAGCTTGTGGTTTACCATTGAACATGCGATTTAATCGTTATTTGAGAATTGTGATTTGAGACTTTGAAAGCACAAGACTTTAAGGACTTAGAGGACTATAAACAATTCAAGTAAAACACATAATCAGTTAATCACTTAAAACAACAACAACAATGTCACATGCCCAAAATATTGCAGTGGAAAGGTAACCAGGGGTGTCGACATACATAGGACACAAGCATAAGATATAAAGAACGACCTCTATATGAGTCATTTTAAAAGATAGATCATTTGATAAAGTTAAGGTACAACAAGTTTTTAAACCAAATACGATAATAAGTCATGGTACAAAACGATAACTAGTTTAAAAAGCATAAAAATGATCCATTTTATGAAACGGAAGACTTCATGAATGATACTCCAGATGCAAGCCATGTAAATCAAAGACATGAGAAATACATGCTTAAAACGGTCAACAATAATGTTGGTGAGTTCATAGGTTTATAAGCAAAAGTATAAGTATGGACCAAGAGATTTCATAAGTATGATCATTGTAAGACATACAATATCACAAGTAAAAGCAGTTGTAGTTACGATTGCACTAAGCTAATGACACCAAAGCGTTAACATAGTTCAGTATGCATTCAATGCACGTTTGTTGCCCAAGCGAGTATCTATCCCAAATACTCGGCATTCCCAAATGGTATACGTCCGTTTAACAGGTAAGAATCACCAAACCCAGATGGGGATGTCAATCTCAATAGATCTATTCACAACATTGGTGCTTACACGCAGTAAGTAATGGTTCATGATAGTAGGCATAAAGGAGGATAAAGGTACTTAGGCTAATCCATAACAATTTAAAAGTGTACTCGTGTCCACATGTAAAAGCAAGAAATGTATCTTACCCCAAGTTTTGCAAAACATTTTATAAATCATATAAAAGTGGGGCTATGAAACTCACCTCAGAAATCAATGTACTCAAAAATATAAAGTAGTGCAACGAACAAGTAATCCTAACCGCGACCTAGATAAATAATTCGTTTTAAGAATATGCAACATGTACTAAATAGATACGAGTTTAACAATGTTATATCACCCTTATATACTCGTAGCGAGATTTTTATAAAGTTATACAAGTTGAAAATTAAGAAAAAAAATTATATGACTTTGATAACGCTCCAAATATACATAAAATATTCCTTAAAAATACGTGAAATATATATTTTAACGCATGAAATATTGCAAAGTTTGGTTGTTTGTTGGGCAATATTCATTTCAGGACGAAGAATAAAGAAAGGGACTAAACGCGCAAAGATATTCCGTTAAATGCATTAACGGTCATTATAAGAAGAATCTAGAAGAGAATCCAATGAAGAATTAATGAACGAGGCTAAAGTGCGGCGCAAAATTCTTATTTTGTGGCGTACTTTGAAACGATGTAAATGCAATTTAATTATACACCAAGTGCGGCGCATAATTTTCATTGTGCAGCGCACTTCACCTTCAGTTACTCAAAATCAGTAATGATTGCCATTATTGTGCAACTCTTGGCTTGCCAATTCCCACAACTGATACTCCACTCATGACCTATAAATTGAGCACGAAATAGAGGCTCAAATCATCCCATTCCACACATTACATCTTATATTTCATCTCAATTCATCTAAAAGTTCTTTGGAGGTTGTAATCATCTAAGGAGGTGTAATTCAGGCTATTAAGGGCTGTGACAGAGTTGTTTATAGTTTGGAGTTGAATTTCTGGGTTGTTAGAATCATTATTCGAAGGAAAACTCTTGAAAATCAATATAATTTGATATTGGAATCGGTATAAACATGTTTCTCCTCTTGAATGTTATGTTTTCTGAATCTAACATGCTTGTTATGTGTTTTGAATTGATGAATATGGAGTAGTTTAACATGTTTGTTTGGGGATCATGAGGAAACTATGGATCTAACTTGGATAAACTAATGAATTTTGGAAATTATTAATATGAACTTGATGTTTTTACACTCGGATCTCTTAATCATCATTTGATCATCATACTAGTCCGGATATAGGTCAAAAGACTCCGACTGCATGCTTGATTTCTAAGTTGTTTGTCTTTGACAACTAGATTTTAGCCTTCTGAGGATTGGCTAATAAAATGATCATTAACCGAGGATAAAAAGGTTTAACGCTTAACCTCATGTCTAACGAACTTGGTTAAGAAAGTCTATATTCCTATTTTCCAAACATGAATCAAACTTAAAGCATTTTTGTAATCAAAAGTAAAGGCCGAAAGGATTTTTTATTATAATGAATAGACAATCATTTTAGTAAACTAACCGTTTCTTTAATCAATTATACTTTAATTATTGAACCCATTACCCGTCTAAGTTTATCTATATTTGCTCTCATCCCCTAAGCAAACATCATTTTATATCTTGAATTTGTATCATTATCTTTAGATCGTGACAGTCTATTAGATAACCCTTTCGTAATATAATTGACCCTTTCTAAGAATAACCAATCTCGTTGAACGACATGGTCTTACCCTAAACCTATACTATAAACGGGGGTTTATACTTTACCCGTGTGTTAGTTGGAAATTGGATAAAACTAAAATTATAAATTTAAAGCTTCTGTAACACATCAAAATTTTTGGCACCGCTGCCGGGGATTGATTTCATTCTTGAATTAGTCTTTATTATATTACAAACTAAAATTTTCAAAATCGCCGTACTGTTTTCTGGCAAACTGAACCAATTTTTCACAGAAAATGTGTCGCACATAACCATTGTGCGCCGGTTTTTTTATAAATTACAGAAGTACGCCGTACTTTTACCAAGTACGCCGCACTTCTTGCCCCTTTTACAAACTGAACCAGTTTTTCAAAGGAAAAGAACATCAAAACTAAAAACCCCAAACCCATAAACTGTAAATTAACCATTTGAAAATGTGGAATTTATTTCTTATGTTCATAATTGTCAAACTCTTGTATTATAGCATCTTGTACATTAAAATGAAAAAAATTCAAAAAGAACTATTTGATAACTTGCTTGTTTAAAATTTTAAATGCCTACACATGTCTCTTATTTTCTAAATGTTGCTTATTTGACTTTGACCTCATGCAAAATAAAAACTTCAAAATAATTAAAGAATTTTATATAATGATAAATGTGCTTAAAAACTTGATAGATGCCATGTTTAATAGATATTTAGGAAATAATAAGAATAAGAAACATAAAAATGCTAAAATTAAAAATATTAAAAGTATTAAAACTCAGAAAGTACGCTGCACTTTTTACAAAGTGCGCCGCACTTTACTGGTTAAAACCAAACAGAATGCTTGTTTCTTCGTTTTTGAACAAAAATTGCTTGAACTAAAAAATGTTAGCTGTTTGTTAATAATATGTAAATCTAAAAAGGTATTACTATTTGTTTTAACTAACCCACTAATAGTTGTTTTAATGTTGTCTTATTCTATAAGAGTTATGGATCCCAATTCAAGTCTTAGAAAAATTTGCTTAGGAGAAAACGTTGTTGAAATTTCAAGTGACAAGGTTGAAGGATCTGGAGACTAGAATTCTCTTGAATTTCAAGACACTGCTAACAGTGGACAAAAGAAGGAAACGAAAGCTATGGTTTTTCACCAGATGGATACCGAAGAAGTTGGTGATACATTCGTGGCTCCTTGTTTTATCAATGGGCTGGAAGCTTATGATTGGGAGATTAATCTTGGAGTAGAGGAGAACATGATCTCGAATGAATAGGCAGTAAAATTATGCCAGGAATATGAGGTGAAAAGAGGAAATAAAGTGGTTAAGAAAGAACTCATTGTTGCACTAAGAGGTGAAATCTATTTTGTGAAGTTCATAATCAACCCAGAAGAAGATGATGTTGAACCTGGAGTAATTTTCGGAAGATCATTGCTACGTATGACCAAAGCGATTACTGATTTCGAGGCTGGAACTATCACAATATATCCTGATTTCGATCCATTTTTGGAAGATATTGAAGAAGAAGAAAAGAGTTTGGATGATTGGGACCACTTGCTTAATTTTAACTTAGATGATATACCACTTTTGGGTGAAGAAGAACTTCCACAATTTGTATGCAAAATGGGGAAAAATAGCCGTAACAAGAAGCGGGTAATGGAGAACCTTAACTTGTTCTATCAAGAATATAGAAACATCTTCATCAGCTGGTGGTCATTTAACTCAAGAAGAAGCAGCAAAAGAAGCATTGGCAATCAGAATTAGCCAAAAGTTTGCTTTATTAGAGGAAGTAAGGCTTGTAATCGAGACAATGGCTTATCATGACAAATACAAGAAAATTCTCGATGAGATTTGGAAAGACAAGGTAGAGTTAGATGGAAAGATTGTAAAAGAAGAGGAGGAAGCAGTAAAAAGGATTAAAGGTGAGTCGTTGAAGGAGAAAGACGATCCTAGAGCGTTCATATTTCCCATCAGATTGGAGGGACAGGTTAACGAAAATGCATTAGCTAATACTGGGTCAGATATCAATACTATGCCTTACCGGCTTTATGAGCAGTTAGGGAGAGAGGATATGAAGAAGGTTGATAGAGGAATCACGATGATTAATCACACTCAGGCAAAAGCTATGGGGATACTCACAAATGTTCTTTGTCAGGTAGGGGTCACTACCTTAATTGCTAAGTTTCTTATCCTGGAAATACCAATCGACCGTGATGCACCAATAATAGTTGGTCGGGGATTCCTGCATACGATTGGTGGCATAGTAATTACTCCAGAGAGACTTTTCTCGACTTTTGATTGATTTTGTCACCAAACCTTCCGTGCTGCAAGATCCGATGTTATGAGAAACGCAAAAAGTGATAGCGATGATGAGGAAGAGTACCAGATTAAGAGAAATATATTTGGAGCACCGATATATGGTCCAAAAACTGCACCATACTTGAACTGTAACGATCCAACTGAGCGATCGTTAGCTATACAAACATTAATTAACCCATTCCGGAAAATTAGTGTTTGGAAAAAGGCCGTTAGTTTCCTTGGTTCATTACCCGTACCATTAAAGCATGTGAACAAGAAGCCTGATTATAAGGGTTCTTATACTAAAGAAGAAGAAGCAACAGGACAGTGGCGTACTAAGATAAGATTGACTGATCCGTATAGAAAAATTTATTTGTAAGGGTTCACAACAAAGAAAACAGACATGAAGTTATCAAAGTACCATAAGTTGAGTGACATCATGTCACCCAATTGGTTTGTGAAGTAAAGAGTTAGACCAAGTTGGAATAAAGGAGGGAACTTATATACTCCTAAAACTATTTTTACCTTTTTATTATTAAGAATAAAATCATTTGTATAAATCCATAAGGGATTACACTTAATGTACGGACATTAGTTCGATAAATATTAATATTAAGTTAATATGGATTGAAATTATGTTTAAATTATGAAGTGTGTAAAGTAAGTTTGTATAATCTATATCAATAAATAAATAAATAAAAAAGAGGGAAAAGTACGCCGCACTTTTGAGCGGTTTTCATAGATAAAACTTACCAAACAATATTCTAACTCATTAAAAAAAATTCACACACTCACCAAAACCGCCGGGTTTCTTACAAAAACAAAGGAAAAGTTTTCAAGTATCAATCCATCAACTATTTAATCATGCCCAGGGTATGTTAATATCATCCTTTAACTTGTTTATTATCGATTTGTTTAATTTCTTGTCCATTAGGGTTAAGTATAATTAGATTAGGAAAAATCAAATCTATGTTTGGTATGAACAATTGACCCAATGAATTAAGATATTTAGGAGTTATTTATCACATGCATGCTTGATATTATTAAATCTAAAAACACTGTTCATATTATGAATTTACCTTTAAAAATAAATTGTTTGAAAATCATAAAAATTTCACCAGCCTAGAAAGTATGCCGGTTTTGTTCCAAAACCACCGCACTTTGCCCATTCTCCAGAATGTACGCCGCACTTCAGGGAAGTACGCCGCACATTTTACATCAGAAAGTCACAAAATGTTTTAAAAGCCATCAAAACCATGACCATTTATGCCAAATCATTTCTAACATAACTATACACTTTATTGTTGATTGTTTTTTATGTGTAGACTATGGGAACACACGATGATGAGGCCGGATCATCAAGATCTAAACGCTCTAGACAACATGAAATCGTGGAAGAGGTATTGCTCCCACAAGTTCATCATGAGTTTTTGCTATGGGAAGGATGCAACAAAGATGCGAAGTCTAGGTACAACACTAGATTAGCCTAATTACTCCCTAGGCATGTTTACTCGTCGTATGCCATGAATTGGGATGTGCTGAATAGAATGGGTTGTGATGGAGAGATTGATGATATGTTGAGGATTAGGTTGTGTGAAGCTGAATCAAATAAAGAGATATTCACTTTTGTGACATGGATTAGAGGTTTTAATATCAATGAACCAATTTATGCAGAGCTTTATCATGAGTTTTACTTGATTTATGAATTTGATAAAGTTTGTGCTAATGATGAATTTCAAACTAAGAAGATCATCAAGTTTAGACTTGGTGGACGTGCTCACAATTTGACTTTGTTGGAGTTTGCTCGTAGATTGGGATTTTATCATGATGATGAGCTTGAATAAGATGGTTTTAATGTTTACTTTGAAGGAGGTTTGCGTTATGATGAGCATTTTAACACTCAGGCGTATTGGTTAAGCATTAGCCGAGAGGAAAATCTTAGTTTATCTAGGAATCACACTTCTACTATCCGGAGCCCAATTTTGAGGGTGATTCACAAGATGATCACTTATGGTTTGTGTCAAAGGACGTCTGGGTATGATAAGATTTGGAAAAATAATTTATGGCTCTTGAGTATGTTTGATGCTAGACACCAAAATGGGTATGCAAACGTGGCTTAGTTGATTGCGAGGTGGATGAAAAGGAAAGGAGCTGGTACTCAAAAGGAAAGTAAAATTTGCTGTGGACAGTTTATCTCGAAGATTGCTAGGAAGTCGAGGGTGCTGACAGATGATGTGGTAAGGAGTTTGAGTGCTCCGATTTATTGTAGAGATTTGGATACGACTCCGCTTATGGATTTGATCGACTCTGAGGGTAAGCTTATTCCTGAGGATCCATAGCCGGGTGTACCGAGAGTTGGTATTCCTAGAACTCTAAGAGCTTCTATGCAGGACTTGTATGATAGGATGGGTAGTATTAAGATATGTCAAGAGGCAATACCTTAGTATGGGGGATTTTGGAATGTGTTTAATTACACATACCTTTTACCTTTAAAAACGAGCTAAAATAACCAAAAACGGACTTAAAATGCCAAATATATGCTTGTTTTGCTAATTGTATTGTGCAGGAACGGATAACTAAGAAAAGGACGAAAAACAAAGCCAAAACGACAAAACCGGACACGGAGTGGAAAAGCGTGAAAAAGACAAAGTCCAGTCAAGCCCAAGCCTGAAAAAGTCAACCCAAGTCAACCCCGACAAACCCAAGTCAACATGTGAAGAAAAATAAGTTTGAGGGTTAAAATTGCTAAAACCCTAAACTTATTTTAAAAGAAGAAAAAGAGAAAACCAACTACAAGGGTCCAAACTGCCAATATGGGAAAGATATACTCCAAGGGCCAAAACTGTCAAAGCTACTAAGTTATAACAACCAAGGACGTACGGTGCAAGTGATGTTATAACCCTTGGGGACTGAAATTGCCAAGTCCCCAAAAGGTTTTAAACACAAGGACCATGGATGCAATCAAACATACCACCTCGAGGGACCAAAAGTGGCAAAACCCGAAACTTGTGCCCTGTCACCCCTAACCTCTTCTATAACCCTTTTTCCCGCCCAAAACATAGTACAAAACTCACGGGTTAACCACCCCGTTTTTACCCCGCGTTTCTTCTCCACTCCCATGGATAAGCACATTCCCCCTCCTCCACTATAATTCCCACCAAAATTCAGCCTTTGCCATGTTGGCAATCTCCCAATTTCCCATAAAAGTAGCCGAATCAATGGCTAAGATGGTTTTAAAAGAAGCACAAGGACTATGGATGGCTGAGATTAAGACTTTGGAGTCTCTCACACAAGAAAAACACTTTGCAAGTTTGAAGGTTTAGGGTTTAGTATAAATAGGAGGCTATGTGAGCCGATTTTAAAGAGAGTAGTGTAGAAGTCTTTATCTATATTTAATTAAGTCATTTTTATTTGTCTTTCAGCTTATTTACAGCTTAATGCAAGTTCTTTGTACTCTATTTAAAAGCTAATGAAAAGATATTTAATTTCCATCAAAATTCTGTCAAAAAGCTATTTTGTTGTCATTGATAAGCTATGAAGAAGGCTAAACCTGGAAGAGCCTTGGGTTTAAATACATTCAGAATCAAAGGACTTAGGGGTGTTTAGGATTAGTTTTAAGTACCTTAGCATTTGGACCTTGGTAAGTTTTAAGCTTAAAATTACTGTAGCAATTAGCTTATTTAGCTTATTTTTAGCTTATTTCTGTTCTTGTGTGCTTATTGATGTTAATTAGTGCTTAAAGTTTGCTCTCTAGTCATTTCATTTCATTTTTATGCAACTTTGCTTAAAACTGTCAAGAAATTGCTTAAACTGCCCTAGCTTATTCTCATTTTTAAGTGCTTATTTGCTTTGCTTTTTCTCTTTTTATTGTCTTATGTAGCTTAAGTATGGTTAGTCTTTTAAAAACTTCAGTTTAACTTAGTTTTTATAGGGTTTAAAACTACTTTTCAAAATTAAGGGGGTGTTTGGGTTAACATGGAAAACGGGTCAAAAAGGTTTATGTATGGGTTGTGGTACTCAAGCTAGTTTTAGCTTAAGTATTAAGCTGGTTAGAGGCTGTTTTTGAAAGTTTTTAAGTTTCAAATTTGTTTTTCAAAGTTTTTCCAAGACATTTTTTTTAACTGTGGGTTTTTGAAAAAAATGGATACAATGGCTTATTTGAATAAGCCATTGTATGTATGAGTTAAGGCTTTAAAAAGAGTGTCTTTGTGTGTTTATTTCAAGCTGTCAACACCCCTTGGTCTTTTGACTTTTGAGTCAAAAACCACCAAGTGTTTTAAGTAGCAGTTTTAAAAACTAAAGTCCCTTTTTCACCTTACAAATTCAGCAAGTTTTAATGATTTTTAAAAGTCAAAAATTGGTGCACAAGTCTACTTCATAGTATACATAAGCTGTTTAAGCTTATTTTCTAATTTTGAGCTTATTTGACAGCTTTTAAAAAGCTGTCAAATAAGCCACTTGTGTTAAGCTTTAATCCCCCCTGGTGCAAAGGGGAGATTTTAAGCTTCTTTTTCTTAAGTTTTAAGTGTGCTTAAGCCCAAGTTCTTGGCTTATTTTGAGAGCCCATAAGCTCTTGGAAAAGCCTGCTAAGTTTCAGCCTTTAGGAAGCTTATTTGATAGCTTAATTTTAAGCTCAAACTAGCCCTTTGACTGTTTTTGCTCAAGTTTAGTGTAGGGATTGCTTATTTTTACTCTTAGCTTATTCAGCTTATTTCATAAGCTCACTTGTGTTCTAAATAGCTTATTTAGATAGATTGATAAGTTGTTGTGCTCATTACCCTTTCTCTTAGTTTATTTGTCCAATAGTAAAGCTTTTTTTAGCTTTTAAGCTAACTTTAGACTTTCTGTCCACTTAAGCTTTTCCAGCTTATTTAGTTTTAGCTTTTTAGCCTTTTAGAGTTTACCTAGGTTAATTTAGACCCCCTTTAGCTTATTTTGTCCAAGTCCTAACTTATTTGTCCAAGTTGTCCAAAATGACTTAGCATTTTTTTAGCTTTTAAGCTCTTTTAAGCAAACTGAACCCATTTTTTTTAGATATACAATTTTTCCAGCTTATTAGAGCATTTTTTAGAATAAAGTCGAGTTGACAAGAGTTGTTAACCCCACGAGCTTAACAACTTTGCTTTACAAAGTTTTTGCGAAAAAAAAAGAGAAAGACAATGTCCGGGTGAGCAAGACTCGAACCCGGTACCCCTCGATACATTCCCCCTTTTATAACACACTACATACCGCTGCGCCCTTGGGACTTTTCTGTCATAGTCCCAAGGGCCTTGGTATTTAAGGGTGTTTTAGGCTTATAAGCCCATAAGCTGTTATAGCTTATTTTCGGGCTTATTAATAAGCAATTTTTTTGCCTTTTATTTTTCGTAGGGATAATCATGAGAAAGTGACGAAAGTGGTTGATGTCGAGAATTGGCGGATAGACAACTCTCGGGTTTTGAGGTGGGTTGTTTCTTTGATTGAAAGGAACTCTCTTGTTTCGTCGACGAAGTCTTCGATTCAGAGTACGTTCAGGTTCAGGTAATGGTTCAACAAGTTCAGAATTAGAAGCATGTGTATGCATCAAAGGGAGAATTTGGTTGGGGTCAGTTTGCCAGAAAACTGTACGGCAAATTTTTTTGAAAAAAAAAAGAGGGAGTTAAAATAATTTTCCAGAGTTGACTATAGAACAGCTTAAAAATCCCCGGCAGCGGCGCCAAAAACTTTGATGTGTTTCAAAAGCTTTAAATTTATAATGACTGATAGTACCGATTTATTATAGAGAAACACACGGGTAAAAGTAAAACCCACATATGTAGTATAACTTTTAGGTAAGACCAGGTCGTTCCACAAGGATTTGAGTAGTGTTCAAATAATCAGAAAGAAAATAGACTTTAACAATTTTAAAAGTAACTTTAACTTTTACCAATGATAATAAGGATGACTACTCGAATAGTTCAGAATAACTTCTAAGTATTGTAAATGATTTGACCTCAAAGATGGAGCATTAATTTATAAAAAGGACTTCTCGTCAGAAAACGTTTTCACAAACTAACTTGTTTAACCTAAGACTTATATTTAGTTAACCAGATCAAATGTGTCACTCAAATAATTCAGTTACTAGTATATCAAAGATTATTTGTTTATCAATTTACAAAAGTAGATTTCTCGGCACAAACGATAAAGACCATGGATAAATCTTTAAAACAACATAGATCATAACGGGTCTTTCGACCTATACCGATATGATTATATGATTCAAGTTGATAAGCAACACTGACAAGATAAGATATAATAGGATCGCAACATAAGCTTGAGATTAAAGAGATCAAGATCATACCAAACACTTATTCACTATCATAACATTATCGAGTAGTCATGAGAGATTTAGCCTCTCATGGCTAAGGAGTTCATAAAAAAGTAGATTTAACATAAACTTCCATTATTTCAATAACTAAGTGGTGTTTTTTTGGTGTTTTTATGGATGAGGGACAAAAGGATTAGTGTGTGTGTGAAGAAGAAGATTTGTAGAATGAGATAAGAGTGGGAGGAATGATTTGAAAGTGAAATTTCGTCCTCTATTTATAGGCTAAATTTAGGTGAAAAGTGCGGCGCACACAAGAAATAGTGCGGCGCACTTGGTGATTAAATTCGATATTATTAAATGCTAATTGAAGAAGTGCACTAGGTAATATGTGCGGCGTACTTAGTGTGTTAATGCATTTGCATTAAAGTCTTCATTTATTTCTTCTCATCAGATGGAAAGTGCGGCGCACTTAGGTATAAATGCGGCGGTTTTCGGATATATAGGTAAGTGAGGCGCACAACAGTAGAGTGCGGCGCACATCTTGTACTTTTAGCTTGAAATCTATTCTTCTTTGTATTTGTATTTTAAAGTGCGTAATTTCTTGAGTTTTAGTTAGTAGTGTCTTCAAGTGAACCTGCAAGCAATTTAGACTATTAAATATCGAATATTCATAAGAAATGATAAAATATATACAAATAACGCCATAGAAAACATGTATAATTTGGGCGTTATCACACACATTGTTTGAAGGCCTGATAATGTGTTAAATTTGTCCTGTTAATGAATGAATATTGCTTGTCTAAGTTGTACTATATAAATCAGAATAGGTCAATTAGTAATATATAAATTTGGTTGTATATGAACTGTATTGGAACATTCTTAGCTGAAACATGAATCCAGTTGTCACTCAACAAGTTGCATGATTCGTCAAATAGTATACACTTATATAGCAACCCTAATACAGATCCTGACCGGACAGCTACTATAGGCTTGTACTTAACACATAAACCTGACTGAATGGAGAAACTTGGTATTTGTAGCGGATACAACTTCACATGCCAAAACATAAGCCTTTATTTCATTGAACTACTATAACACACATATAACTTTTTTAATTTTTTTTTTCATCTATGATAACTAAGGCTTGGCATAGAAAATTTTCATTTAACTTTGGGATTTCATCAACTTAGCACTAAAGGGAGTGCTCGCAGGGACTTGCGGAATTCATAATATGCTGTAGATTAGGCTTCGGTCTAGTAAATGATGATTAAGCATAAGTTCTAGAGCTTACTAAATACCGGCACACTCAATAAAATTATCAACCAATACCAATTTCTAGAAAGAAGGGACAAAGACCTATTACTACACATCCATAACGACGAATAGACACATATGACTACATTCAAACTTAAACTACGAACACGATAAGGCATATCAATTATCTTAGGTATCAAAGGTGGATACCCGAATATTCTAAAGGTTTAAAATTCTCACAATTTAGTGGACTGGGTTGTGCTAGCTATAATATCAATCCGGTTGGATTTACCTTACTAAGAGCATTTTTTATATTTTGAAAGCATATATCTATTAAGATTTTTTTTATTTTTTTTTGGCACGGCAAACATGAAGGGATATGATTAATTTTCCTATTTGGCTCCCCTCTACACTTAAGTTAAACATTGCCCTCAATATGATAACTGATAATAGAGATGAAATAGGGAAAATTTAAGGAAAACAGTACTTCCCGGGGCATAGAGAAATGTATGGTTGCAGTATAGCTATCCTTGAGCATACTTCATAATTTTTCATATTCCTTAAGCTTAAATTACTGCATAAAAGTAAAAAAAAAAAAACCCAACAAAAAAAAAAAAAAAAAAATTTAAAAAATTTTTGTTGTTGTTTTTTTTTGAAAAACTAAATAAAGGATATTAGTAGAAAGAAATGTGAGGGACTCCTCCACACTTAAGTGAAGCACGGGTTGCCTCCCGAGAAGCGCTTAATTTTTAGAGAGTCGTTAGCTGGACTCGTACTTCGGGAGTCATTCTTTTAGGAAAAAGGGAGTTACTGCATCCCTTGGGTCATTATCTTCTTCTTCTTCATGATGTAGTTTGAGTTCGATGGCCATTTACTATGAACGTCTTTCCATCTTTTCCATAGAGTTCAACATATCCAAATGGATATTGATATTTCACTATATATGGTCCTAACCATCAAGATCTAAGTTTTGGTTGTTTAAATTTGTACTTAAAGTGAAAGAGTAGGACTATATTTCCTTGTTTGAATTTTTTTCTCATTCTTAACTTTCTGTCGTGCCAGACTTTGGTTCTTGCCTTGTATAAACGGGAGTTTTCATAGGCTTGGTGTCTAAGTTCATCTAACACATGCAACTGAAACATTCTTTTCTCACCAGCAGCGATAAGATCAGGGTTGTAGTTTTTTAATGCCCAATATGCATGGTGTTCAATTTCGAATGGTAAGTGGCAGTTCTTTCTATATATTAGTTTGTATTGTGTAGTAACTGGTGCATTGGAAGTAGTAACAGGTTCAGCAGTAGTAATTGATGTACTAGCAGTATTAACTTCAAAATCATGACCATACCTCCCCTGAGTCTCTACATCCTCTTGAAAACATGAAATCTCTTCATCTTAATCAATTCCATTCCTCCCCTCTTTGGATGCATCCTCCTGATCACCCAAACTCTTTTTAGCAGAAGACTCTATCCTGACTTTGAATAACATCCTCTTGAGTTGTAGAGTTCTTGCCTTTTTCTTCTTTTCCAACTTCTTGACTCTCTTCTTTAGATTAATAATTTCTAAATTCTGAGCAGTCTTGATATTCTCCAAGGCAAGAACCCTTTCAGACAATCTTGTACAAATTTCCATCAATTCATTTAGTATTATTCATATTTCCTGCCCCCACTTCCAATTGTTTTTTATACTCTATGAGAGAGGTAAGAATCAATTGGACTGTTTAGACAACCTCTTAAACCTAGTTTGAGAAGGTTTGTCCCCTAATATGGTATCTTGGCGCCTGGGACCACTACATGAACCAGTTCCTTGAGGAATATGCTCATTAAGTGTTGCTATGGATTAGGTCCTAATTATGTTACCACTGTCCTGCTCTGCATCTAAGCTAGCAGTAGTAGTGGCAGCCCTTTCCACACTGTCTCCCCTCTCCTCATGGACAGTCTCATCTGCTACAAGGGTAGTAGGTCCACTAGACTAAGATATCTCTATGGCCTTTCTTTTGGTTTTCCTATGTTTGTGAGTCTTTTTGGGGTGTGATGATGATGCAACAGTAGGGATTGGTACAACATAAGATGGTGAAGCAGTAGTAGGTGTGTGTTGGGGTTCAGAGGGTTGTCCTGAACCTTCACCCTCTACTGCTTGTGATGCCAGCATAGATGGAAACAATGGTGTAACTGTCCCTGAAAAATCTTTTCTTGCCTTCTCATGTTTGCAAAAACCTTTTTAGTATGATATGTGTATCATATTTCATCATATAAAAACTGCTCAAGATTTTCAATTTGATTGTTTCAAAAACATTTGTAAAAAACCTTGGATACATTAAAAACTTTTTAGAATTAGGATCTAAGTTTCTTAACATACGATCAAAAATCAATTTAGAAAAATTAAATTTTTTAATTCTTAGCCAAACATATAACTGCTGATGCTATATTAGTATCAAATTCATTCCAAGCAGTTGATTTAGAACTTAAACATTGTAAGATGGTATGAATGAGATACTTCCATTGAGGGGAAAAGAAAGATTTTTGAAAAGTAAGTTTATCAAAAAGTTTTTCATATCCCATCAATTGAAGGTTTTCAAAAATCTCAGTGTTTGTTAGACAAGTAATACCATCCTCATCATCAAAGTGAAGATCTCTCCTCACAGATGATTTTGTTATTACTATTGTCTTGCCATTAACTTTGGCATGTATTTGTGTTTGATTATTGATTGTTTTGATCTTTGCAGTAGACCAAAACTGCCTAATACAAGACACATAGATATTTGGACTTATAGTTAAGGAATATCTGATAGGGCTAGCAGTCAGAAAGTCCACTATCTCATCAAAATCAACATTCTCCATAGATTTTTCCAAGTAAGCAATCATGTTATGTGAATCAGCAAATTTTAGAGCCTCCATTGATGATAATTGTTGAAGTCGGTGATGAAATTGTGGTTGGGTTTGTAATTAAGAGAGTATTAGAAGGATTAATAACGAATATGGTGTGATCGTATGCGCTTAAATAGGTAATAAAGGAAACCTATATACGAAGTTTCTGTTTTATAGTCAAAGAATACCCTCAGCAGTTGTAACTCCAACGGTAACCTAACAGTAGTAAGTAGCCTGGCAGCACTAACTTTTGCCTAGCAGTACTAACGTTCGCCCAGCACTACTAAGTAATGCACAACAGTACTAAGTAATACCCAGTAGCATTAACTTTTGAGTTACCAGTTTTAACCTTAATTTCGTTCCAAAAAGAATTTCAATAATCAATTTTGATTCTCACAAGCTCTCTTTCTGTTTTTATTCTCACTTTATCTCTCAATTCTTTTTCACACTGAATCACTCTGCTTGTTTTTGTTTCACAAATCTCATCTTTGCTATTTTGAACTCACTACATCTCTTATTTCGTTTTGCTTACAATTCTATCTGTCTGTTTTTTATTTCTCTCAATTCTTTTAAGCTCACTTTTTCTCTCTATCTGTTTTTTCTTTCTCTCAATGCTCACAGTATTAATTATAACAACATAACTAATTATACTTACTAGTAATAAGTTAGGCCAACAACACTAACTTGAATTCCATCATTAGCTGCTGTTCCATTACATTTCAAGCATTATTTGTGCAAAATCCGCTGCATATTAACACAATTCACTTCCCATCAATCAATACTTTAGAGGTTAAGCATTCCAATATTTGCAATCAGATATTGAAATCTGCTAACATCAAATGCTTTTGTGAGCAAATCTGCAACATTCTGATCTGTATGAATCTTGATCATCTAAATAAGCTTCTTTTCATTAAAATCTCTGATAAAGTGATGTCTAATCTCAATGTACTTAGTCTTTGAGTGAAACACTAGATTCTTAACTATGCAAATGGTACTCTCATTATCAAAGAAAATCTTGGTGTTCATAAAGTTGTATCCATAATCAAGCAATTGATTTTGGATCCATAAAACCTATCCACAGCAGTTTGATGCAGCTACATATTCTGCTTCAGTTGTAGAATTGGCAACCACAGTTTGCTTCTTGCATTGCCATAAAATCAGTCTTCTTCTAGGAAATTGACAACGTCCTGTTGTGGATTTCCTGTCTAAACTTGCACCAGCATAGTCACTATCTGTATAAGCTTCCAAAACAAATGGTGAGTCCTTAAGATACCAAAGGCCCAATTTAGGTTGACCTTTCAGGTATCTAAAGATTCTTTTCATAACATGAAGATGTGAAACTTTAGGCGTGACTTGGAATCTTGCACATGCACATACAACAAACATAATATTAGGCCTTGAAGATGTTAAATACATCAATGAGCCAATCATTGATATATATAAGTGAACATCAACATCTTTAGCATTTTCATCCTTCAGCAAAGGCTTTGAAGTCTCTATAGGTGTACTTGCTGTCTTCATAGTTGAAAAACCAAACTTCTTCAAAATTTCATCCACATACTTGTCTTGACTGATGAAAATCCCATCATCTTTCTGTGTCACTTGTAGTCCTAAGAAAAAAGTAAGCTCACCCATAGAACTCATCTGGAACTTCTTGTGCATCAATTTCTTAAACTTAGTGCATAACTCCTTTTTAGTAGATCCAAAAATGATATCAACATATACTTGAACTAGTAGAATATCACTTTTGACTCTTTTAATGAACAAAGTCTTATCTATCTGACCTCTCTGAAATCCATTATCCAATAAATAGGTGGATAAAGTCTCATACCAAGCTCTAGGAGCTTGATGTAGACCATATAATGCCTTTTCTACCTTGTAAACTCTGTCAGGGATCTCTGGATCTTCAAACCCTGGAGGTTGACAAACATAAACTTCCTCTTCAATCTTGTCATACATAAATGCACTCTTCACATCCATCTGGTATACTACAAAGTCTTTGAATGAGGCATAGGCTAAGAACAGCCTAATTGTTTCAATCCTAGCAACTGGAGCAAAAACCTCATCATAATCTATTCCCTCTTCTTGAGTGTAACCTTATGCAACCAACCTTGCCTTGTTTCTAACCATAATACCTCTCTCATATTTCTTTTTTTTAGATCCATTTTGTTCCAATGGCCCTCTTGCCATATAGTAAATCTACCAATGTCTAAACTTGCCGCAATTTGAACTTTAGAAGCTCATCCTACATTGCTTCTATCCAGCTTGGATCTGTCAAAGCTTGGATTACCTTCTTGGGTTCTGCTTGTGATAGAAAATAAGCAAACAGATAATTCTAAAAATCTTTGTGGTTGATCCTTTGTTGCACTGAACTAAACATACCATGTTCAGTCACACTCTTTGTCATCCTTCTGGTTTGAGGTGCTAAATGTATATCTCTAATGATGTGTTCAACTGGATGATCCTTGTGAATTCTGGTAGTTGGAATATAACTGACAAACATGAATGTATCTAAATTGTTCATGTCAGCCTCTACACCAACACCTTCATCATCATTTGAATAGTCAATTTCTTCCAAATTAGGCATATTTGGATCATCAGCACATCCATAGACTATATTCTCATCAACATCATTATCTTCTATGCTAGCAGTATTAACAGTTGAACAAACAGTATTAATATTGTTAGTACTGTTAACATTTTCATCCTTCTCTTGATTAACTCTTGGCTCCTCTGTATTTAGCACCTCACAATCTTCATTCTCTAAAGCTCTAGCATCCTTCTTTTCCTCCTCCCCTGATGGTTTGAATCCGGCATCAGGAGAATCCTTTGAACTAGAGGAGAATAGTGGATCTTGAGTCAAAAATGGTAGCAGTATGTAATCTTTCGTTGATCCTACTCTAGCTTTACCTACATTATCACATGCTTTTGTACCTGCACTACCATTAGATTGATTCCCTGCAACAACTGGCTTATAATTCATAGATTTTTTTAGTGGATCAATATCAAAAAGCCATTCTAGTCCACTTCCTGCAACATTAGGTTTATTTTCAAAAAAAGTAATGTGCAAGTTATCCTCTACTATCCTGGTTCTACTATTAAATTCTCTAAATGCCTTGCTATTCACAGAGTATCCAACAAATAATCCTTCATTAGCTTTTTCATCAAACTTACATAGGTGATCTAAGGTATTGAGAATTGTAACAGGACACCCAAATGGTCTCATAAAGCTTAAACTTGGTGTTCTACCATGGAAAAGTTTATAAGGGGTCTTGTTGTGAGGCTTAATAACTAATACCCTAATTTTTACATAACAAGCAGTATTAACTGCTTCAGCCCAAAAGGTAGTAGTACTTTGAATCATGCTAGCGATATTCCTAGCCACCATCTATTATGTATCTCTGTTTTTCCTTTTAGCTACTCTATTTTGTTGTGGAGTCCTAGCAACACTAAATTCTCTCTTAATCTCTTACATCTCACAGAACTGATTCATTTCCTTATTCTTAAATTCAGTTCCATTATCACATCTGATTATTTTGACTTTGTGATTTATTTGATTTTCTATTCCTGTTATAAAAGCTTACTTAAGATTCCACAGGTTTCATCCTTAGTTTGCTAAAAGAAAACCCAACTAAAACTTCATAGTCATACTGTGACAACTTGGCATACATTCTTTTTCATATACACTTTACAAAAGTTTAGACCAAATAAATCCAAGTGCAACATTTGTAAAGTTGCTGATGAGCCTTACAGTTTTTATCTTATAAGTAGGCTTTATGTAGCTTTCCTTTCGTGACAAGCAACACATTTATGAACATTTTCCCCCATAAACCAGTTTGTTCATAGTTTTTGAATTTACTTCTAAGCCTACTATCTTAAAAGATTAATTCATCTACTGTAAGCCTTGCAAAGAGACAAGTTAGACCTCCTTGGGAACAACATTCCTTAAATCAACATTGTACATGTTATCCTTTCTAGGAACTCTAAGCAAGACTTGACTTTCATTAAGTAACTTAAAGTCAGAAGACAAAACAACACATTCAGTGTCAGTAAAAAGGACACTGTTCTTTTTGTCACACATTTGTAAGACACTAAAAAGATTAAACTTAAGCTCCTTAACAAAGTATACATATTTAAAATCCAATTTTCATGTCTTGATTTTACCTTTACTAGTGATTTTACCTCCTTTGGGATCTCCTCCAAAGGCAACATATCCACCATCAATTTCTTCATAATCAGAAAGATAGGACATGTTTCCAGTCATGTTCCTAGAGCATCTACTGTTAATAACTCCTTTCTCCTGCAACTCAAGTTGTGGATTGCCCTGCACAACAAGTAAGAAAATCACGCTCTCTTGGGGACCCATGCCATTACAGACTTGGATCTGCCATGTCAACATGATAGTCCAAATATAATAAAGTTCATTGATAGCACCAGATGTGTCTGGAGACATGGTCTAAAACTTTTTTGCTTTGGTATCTAAACCCAACATGGTAAGGCCTTAACAGCATTAGCCTTATTTCCCTTATTATCACTTACTACTGCTTTTGGCCTAACATTATTAACTCTTTCATTGAAATTACTATTCTTATTTGTTGTAAACTTGTTAAATGGTCTTCTAACATGTGAATGTGCTTTATTAAAAACATTTGATGTTAGCCTTGCACAGTTTACTATTGGTCTTGGGTAGGCAGTATTAATTGGTCTAGCTGTATTAACTGATACTGCTGCTCTTGAAGAATTTTGCACAGCAGTATTAAGTGTTTAAGGCCGATTTCCTTTAAGACTTGCGCTTGAACAAAATTTCTTTTTGATGAGGGTGATCTTTCTTTTGATAATATTGGTGATATTCGCCCTTTAAGACATTGTTCCATACAGTTTTCTGCATATTCTTTTCATAGAAATCACAATCTTTAATTACAATGGTTAAAACTGCACTATACTATAGCAAGCTATAATTTTAAAACTCCAAATTACTTCTAATTTCTGACCAATAAAATATGCCAGTATTCACTGGATACACTTTGGACTTTACAATTTTTTCTAGGTATTTACTTGCTTATTGTTCTTCTACCTTCTTAACAGACTCCACATAGGTGATTTTGCATTGCTCATTAGATTTAACAAATCTACTTTAGCAAAACTAGATTTCCCTGTTTAACTTAGGCTCACTCACATATCATCATCTTCACTATCAAGATATCCAATCTTCAATAAGTTGGTTCACTAACAGACTTAGGTTTTGACTCACTAGTCTTAGCTTTACTTGTTGCAATAACAAGGGGGGGGTAATTGGGGGGTAGGGGGGGGGGTGGGTGTGGGGGGGTTGGGGGGGCATGTAACTAGTTACTGACTCCCTAAAAACATATCATCCCATCAACAAGTACCCCAATCAGGTTAGGTGCATGAGTACCCAGAATAGGGAGGGGGAACAACATGATACCCTACACCTGTTTTTGTACTTATCATTCATCTGACTATCAAACACTTGACTATCATACCTCACACCACTCTTGAACTTATCACTTACTTGAATATCTGAAAGTTAATATCTGAAAGTTTGCTTAGATTCTCAGATGAATTTTCAAACTTTTTTAAGGTAAGTTTAAATCCGTCACTTTCTTTTTCAAGCTTTTTCAAAATTTCTTTCTAAGCTCTGTTAGTTGCATTATCTCTCAAAAAATATCAGTTTTATAATTTTAAATGTCTTCTTCAAAAATAGCCTCATTCTTTTTATACACATCTAGTCTAGCCTTTACTAATTCTAGACCTGCTTTATAAGCTCCTACATTTAATTGAGACTTATTAAAATCTTTTGTCAGATTATCATAATGTTCTTTGAGTGTTTCATAAGATTTTAAACATGATTTGGAACAAGTTGATACCTGAGTGTCTGAGTTAGAAGAACTTGAAGAACCTAAAGAAGTATAAGCCATAAGTGCAAAATTGGTAAGTCCTTCTTCAGTCTAGTCACTCCAATCATAGCCAAACCATCACACTAAGATACTAAAGCATTTGAAGTAGTTTTCTCAATTGGTAGTCCTTCTCGTTGTCTCCCTATTTTTGTTGTCTTGCTGCTTAGGAGCCCTACACTCCCTAGAAAAGTGACCTCTTCTATGGCCAATTTAAAGAAACAACCTTGTCATGAAAAGGCCAATGGTAATCCGTCCCGATAACTACCTAATACCTTCCTATCATCTTAGAAACTCTAGCTCTTATTGTTAGCATTACCATCTGCCACTTCAAGTCCATCTCCTCTAAATAATTAGGATTAATTTATTTTAGGTCATCATTGTCTAATTGTGAACTGTTAAACTGACAGCAAAGAAAGTAGATCACTACATCATCAACTATCAACATTGGTAAAAGAGAACATTAGTCTTGGAGTTAGCAACAGTAACCACCATGAGCAGTCTTAACTCCTCATTGGTGCTGCTATGATATTGGAAGACAACAAAAGCTATGTTTTTAAGAGTTTTGGCTTGTTCTAGAATGACCTATGATTTTATCTTCATAAAATCTTCATATTTGTTGTCCAAGTCATCCATGCTAGAGTTTTCTAAATCTGTTTGTTTCTCCAAAATCAGTGTATGAGTCTTCCACCAGATGGCGAGACTTCTAATAACTTCAATTCAAATCATCTTGAGAAATAGTTTCTCATGGATCTCTAGCTGACTGATAAGCTTTTGCAGCCTATCATAAATCTGATCAAGTCCTTCTGAGCTCTTTTCATTGAAAATCTTATACTGCTGTTTAAGAAGTATCTTCTGTACTTTCTTTGACTCCTTATTACCCAGAAACCTTTTCTCTATAGCTTCCATCAGAGACTTGGCACTTTTGTAGCAGTTAAACTTTAGTTGATGTTCATTTGGAAGAGACATCAACAGAGTATCTGATGTGTTTTAAAACCTTTAAATTTATAAGACTGAAAATACCGAATAATTATACGGAAACACACGGGTAAAAGTATAACCCACGTATGTAGTATAATCTTTTACTGTAACGCCCAGTTCGTTCCACAAGGATGAGAAGATGTTTAAATAATCAAAAGAAATATAGACTTAAACAATTTTAAAAGTAACTTTAATTTTTACTAATGATAATAAGGATGACTACTCGAATAGTTTAAAATAACTTATAAGTGTTGGAAATGATTTGACCTCAAAGATGGGGCATTAATTTATAAAAAAGGACTCTCGTCGAAAATGTTCTACAAATTAACTTTGTTTAACGCCAAGACTTATATTAGTTAACCATGACCAATATTTCCCTCACAGTAGTTCAATTACGGGTTATCAAACTTTATTTGTTTATCATATACAAAGTGGATTTACTCGCACAAACGAAAAGATCATAAAAACTAATCCTTAAATCACATAGATCATAACGGGTCTTTCAACCTATACTGATATGATTATATAATTCAATTTGATAAGCAAAACTAACAAGATAAGATATAATAAGATCGCAACATAAGTTTGAGATTAAAGAGATCAAGATCAAACCAAACACTTATTCATTATCATAACATCATCGAGTAGTCATGGAGAGAATTTAGAGCCACACATGTCTAAGGATTCTTACAAAAGTAGAATTAACATAAACTTCCATTATTTCAATAACTAAGTTGACAACCATCTTCGTTCTTGATCGTTAGATCTTTATTCTTCAAAGGTAGTGGTGTTTTTTTGGTGTTTTTATGGATGAGGGACAAAAGGATTGGTGTGTGTGTGAAGAAGAAGATTTGTAGAATGAGAGAGGAGTGGGAGGAATGATTTGAAAGTGAAATTTCGTCCTCTATTTATAGGCTAAATTTGGGTGAAAAGTGCAGCGCACACAAGAAATTGTGCGGCGTACTTGGTGATTAAATGTGATAGTATTAAATGTTGATTGAAAAAGTGCGGCGCACTAGATAATATGTGCAGCGTACTTAGTGTGTTAATGCATTTCCATTAAAGTCTTCATTTATTTCTTCTCATAACAATGGAAAGTTGTTCACTTAGGTATAAGTGCGGCTGTTTCGCTATAGAGTAAGTGCGACGTACAATAGTAGAGTGCGGCGCACATCTTGTACTTTTAGCTTGAAATCTTTTCTTCTCTTTGTATTTGTCTTTCAAAGTACGTAATTTCTTGAGTTTTAGTTAGTAGTGTCTTCAAGTGAACCTGCAAGCAATTTAGACTATTAAGTATCGAAAGTTCACGAGAAATGATAAAATATATACAAATAACGCCATAGAAAACATGTATAATTTGGGCGTTATCAAATCCCTCCACACTTAGCTTATTGCTTGCCCTCAAGCAATCGAAGCGAGAAAATAAAATCATTTATCGTGACGTGGAGAAAATTAGATTTTATAAGAGATTGCACATTAGGTAACTTTTTAGGCATAGACATATAACATAGCACCTCGCATAGGAATAGTGTTTGGGTATTTTTTTTAATTCACTCAGCCACTCAGGTAGGGTTGTATATTTGTAAGACACTCAATTTGCACAGACATAATCTAGACAGCTACTATAGGCTTGTACTTAACACATAAACCTGACCGAAGGGCGAAACTTGGTATTTGGAGCGGATACAACTTCATGTGCCAAAACATAAGCCTTTATTTCATTGAACTACTATAACACACATATAACTTTTTTTTACCAAATATGATAACTAAGGCTTGGCACAGAACTTCTTCATTTAACTTTAGGATTTCAGCAACTTAGCACTAAAGGGAGTGCTCGCAGGGACTTGCGGAATTCATAATATGTAGTAGATTAGGCTTCGGTCTAGTAAATGATGATTAAGCACAAGTTTTAGGGCTTCTAAATTACCGGCTCTCTCAAATATAATTATCAACCAATACCAATGTTCTAGAAAAGGCGACAAAGACCATACATACACATCCGTAACAACGGAATAGACACATATGACTGCATCCAAACCTTAACTCGAACAAGCTAAAGGCATCAATTATCTTGGGTATTAAAGGTGGATACCCGAATATTCTAAAGGTTTAAAATTCTCACAATTTAGTGGACTGGGTTGTGCTAGCTAAAATGTCAATCCGGTTGGATTTGCCTTACTAAGAGCATTTTTTATTGATTTATATTTTTTGAAAGCATATATCTATTAAGTTTTTTTTTTCTTTTTGAAATATCAGTTGGAAAAACTTTTTGGCAGGGCAAACATGGAGGGATATGATTAATTTTCCTATTTGGCTCCCCTCCACACTTAAGTTGAACATTGCCCTCAATGTGATAACTGATAATAGAGATAAAATAGGGAAAATTAAGGAAAATGGTACTTCCCGGGGCATAGAGAAATGTATGGTTGCAGTAGAGCTATCTTTGAGCATACTTCATAATTTTTAAGCTAAAATACCTGCATAAAAGTAAACACACACAAAGAAAATATTTTTGTTGTTGTTGTTTTTAGAAAAACTAAATAAAGGATATTAGTAGAAGAATGGAGGAGGGACTCCTCCACACTTAAGTGATGCACGGGTTGCCTCCTAAGAAGCGCTTAATTTTTAGAGAGTCGTTAGCTGGACTCGTACTTCGGGAGTCCTTCTTTTGGGAAAAAGGGAGTTACTGCTTCCCTTGAGTCATTATAATTTTCTTCTTCATGATATAGTTTGAGTCGATGGCCATTTACTATGAACGTCTTTCCATCTTTTCCATAGAGCTCAACATATCCGGATGGATATTGATATTTCACTATATATGGTCCTAACCATCGAGATCTAAGTTTTGGTTGTTAAATTTGTACTTCGTGTGAAAGAGTAGGACTTTATTTCCTTGTTTGAATTTTTTTCTCATTCTTAACTTTCTGTCATGTCAGACTTTGGTTCTTGCCTTGTATAAATGGGAGTTTTCATAGGCTTGGTGTCTAAGTTCATCTAACTCGTGAAACTGAAACATTCTTTTCTCACCAGCAGCGATAAGATTAGGGTTGCAGTTTTTCAAAGCCTAGTATGCACGATGTTCAATTTCGAATGGTAAGTGACAGTTCTTTCCATATATTAGTTTGTAGGGTGTGGTACCGGTAGGTGTTTTGTAGGCAGTGCAAAAAGCCCACAGAGCGTCATCAAGTTTTCTTGACCAAATAGCAGGATTGTCTTTAACAGGTTTTTTCAAGAATTCTTTTAAGAGCTCTGTTCGTGTTTTCAACTTGACCACTAGTCTGAGGATGATATGATGTGGAAAAATGGTGATTAACTCCATATCTTTTCATTGTTCTCTCCATTATCTTATTGCAGAAGTGAGTACCATGATCACTGATTAGAGCTTTAGGCATTCCTAAACGGCAGAAGAGTTTTTTTAAGAAGGCGACAACTACTCGGGCATCATTGGTTGGTAAAGCCTAAGCTTCGACCCATTTAGATAACAAAGACTAGAATGTATTTAAACTTAAATGACTTCGGGAATGGTCCCATAAAGTCGATACCCCATATGTCACACATACTTGAATGTTGTTTAAGGGCATCTCATCACGTTTTGATATATTTCCTGTCTTGAGTCAAGGACTTTTTTAGCAGTTATGTTGGGTCCATAATGTCCACATGTCGGTCCGTGGTGACATTGATCTAAAATGGTTCAGGATTCTGGTCCAGATATACAGCGTCTGATCATACCATCAGAACATACTTTGAAAAGGTAAGCCTCTTCCCAAAAGTAGTGTTTGAGGTCAGAGAAAAATTTATTTTTTTGTTGATATGTCATCCCTTTTGGTATAATATCACCGACTAAATAGTTTGCAAAGTCTGAGAACCAAGGTTCATCTTTGGTGTTGATTTCCATCAAGGTTTCTCCAGGAAAATTGTCATCGACTTCACTGTCATCGCTTGTTTCATCGTTTTCAATTCAGGACAAATGGTCGGCTGCAACATTTTTCGTTCCTTTTCTGTCTTTGATTTCTATTTCAAATTCTTGTAGGAGTAGAATCCATCGAATAAGGTGTGGTTTAGCATCTTGCTTCTTGAATAAGTGCCTTAGGGCTGAATGATCAGTGTGAACAATAGTTTTTGAGAGAATAAGATAAGATTTGAATTTGTCGAATGCAAAAACTACAGCCATAAGCTCTTTCTTGGTTACGGTGTATTTTTGTTGAGCTGGATTAAGAATTTTACTTGCGAAGTAGATTGGGTGAAAAATTTTACTATCTTTTTGGCCTAAAATGGCTCCTACTGCGAAATCACTTGCATCACACATAAGTTCAAACGGAAGATTCCAATTTGGGCTTACGATCACAGGAGCACATTTGAGTTTTTCCTTCAGTAATTCAAATGCTTTTTGACATTCATCATCGAATTCGAATGGAATATCTTTTTCAAGCAACTTAGTAAGAGGTCTAGCCATTTTCAAAAAATCTTTAATGAAACGTCGGTAAAAATTAGCATGTCTGAGAAAGCTTCTAATACCTTTAATATTGGTCGGGGTGGAAGTTTTGAGATTACATCGATTTTTGCTTTTCTCGACTTCCAGTCCTGCACTACACACTTTATGTCCAAGCACAATTCCTTTTTTAACCATGAAGTGACACTTTTCCAATTTTCGGGACAAGATGAGCATCTTTACAACGCTAGAGCATTTTATCGAGGTTGTTTAGACATGTGTCGAAAGATTTTCCGAAGACAGAAAAATCATCCATGAATACTTTGATGGATTCTTCGATCATATCGTAAAAGATTGGCAACATGCACCTTTGGAATGTGGCAGGAGTGTTACATAACCCGAAAGGCATTCGCCTATAAGAGTATGTTCCGAAAGGACATGTGAATGTTGTTTTCTCTTAATCATTAGGATCGATAGGAATATGAAAATAGCCAAGAAAACCATCGAGGAAACAGAAGTATTTATTCTCTGCGAGTCTTTCTGACGTTTCGATCCATAAATGATAAAGAGAAAGTGATCTTTTACGGTTGCTTCATTGAGTTACGATAATCGAATGAATACTCGCCACCCGTAACAGTTCTTGTTGGAAACAATGTCATCATTTTTCGTTGGTTACAACTGTTATTCCACCCTTTTTGGGTAAACGTGATAGGATAAAAAAAAAAAAAAAAAAAAAACCCCCCCAAAAAGGCTATCGGCAATAGGATATTACTACCGGTATCCAAGAGTTTCACGATTTCTTTTTTAACAACTTCTTGCATGTTTGGGTTTTACCTTCTCTATTTTTGGACAACTGGTTTCTTGTCATCCAGAAGTTGTATCTTGTGTTTACAGAATAATGGACAAATACCAGGAATATCTGTTGTTTTCCAAGCAAAAGCTTGCTTATGCTTTTTAAGGATGGATACACAGTTTGTTTTTCTTTATTTGGAAAATGCTGAGTGATATGATAACGGGGAAGAAAGAAGGTTCTTCCAGGAATACATCTTCCAATTGTCTGGAAGAGGGCTTAAGTTTGAGATCATTGGAGGTTTTTCGAGAGATGTTTTGATTTCATAATCTGTACTAATGGTGATTTTCTCGAATGGTAGTTCTTCGGTATCGGAATCAGAGTTTTCATTGGCAGTCATTGCCATGAATTCATCGAATTCAGCAAAGATTTCTTTTTCGAGAAGGGTTCCTTTGATAGAATGGAGGATTTTACTACCTTCGTTTAGAAGAGCATCAAAGTCTTCTTCTAGGATTTCATCAATAACATCGATACTGAAACAGGTATCATTGTTCGAATAAGAATGCTTCATTGCGGAATCGATATTAAAAATCATTCGTTTAGTTCCAACTCCAAGGTTGAGTTGTTTCTGTTTAACTTGAATAACTGCATCAGCAGTATGAGACAGGGTCGTCGAAACTGAGGGGAAACCGTACTATCTTCTTCCATTTCGAGAATGACAAAATCAGCAGGAAAGGTGAATTTACCAACTTCAACGAGCATATTTTCAGCTATTCCAACAGGGTGTTGGAATGATCTATAGGCTAATCTTATGCTTATTTTGGTAGGTTTAAGAGTTTTAAGAGATAGTTTGGCATAAAGTGAATATGGCATAAGGTTAATGTTATCACCTAGGTCGGTTAAGGCATTGCAAGAGAAAGTTTTGTTAAAATTTCATGGAATAAGAAAACTTTTAGGGTCTTTTAGTTTTGGTGGAACTTTATTTTGGATCACTGCTGAACTTTGCTGAACTTTCATCGCTAAGGAAAGCGACAGAAATTTGTTCGATTTTATGCTTGTTTCTTATGAGTTCTTTGAGAAATTTTCCATAATTAGGCATTCCGGCTAAGACGTCGACAAGAGGTACGTTGATTCGAACGGCTCGGATCATGTCGAGGAATTTTCCGTATTGGGCCTCTATGTTTTCTTTTCTAAGGCGTTGAGGATACGGAATTTTTAGTTTGTATGGTTTGGGTAATGGTGTTTCTTTAACTGGTTTATGGGTTTGAATCTTTGATTGTGGTGTAGGTTCATCGTCTTCATCATCGCTATCGAAGTTGATAGGGTTTTCGGTTTTGTTTTGTTCTTCATTCGGGTTTTCTGGTGGATTGTAGGATTTACCACTCCTTGTAAATATGGCATTTACATGCTCGTTACGAGCTTGCGGCGGTTGGTAAGCTTTGCTACCTCGTGGGTTTGGTTGAGTGTTGCTTGGAAGAGATCCAGAAGGTCGTCCATATTGCTTGTCAGCAAGTCTGTCGAACTTAGTTTCAAGATTCTGGATTGAGGCTTGATGATTTTTGGCTACGGTTTCGAGTTGGGTTTTAAGGTCCATAAATGTTTCTTTGATGAAGGCGTTGGTTGATTGTTGAGATTTCATGAAATCGTTGAATTATTTTTGAAGATCACAAGGTTTGTCATCGGTATTGGATCGGTAATTGTCTCGGTTGTAACTACTTCGTTCGTTTGAACGCCAATTATCGCGATTTGAGTCTCGATCGCGGTAATCATTGTAAAAACGAGTCTTATGAAAAGTTTGCATGAATTTAGCCTCTTCTTCATGAGACATGGGTATGTCATCTTCATTAAGATCGGGTTTACTTTTTTTAGCTTTGGACTGGAGTTCTTTGTACTGAGCATCCATTTTCAAGGTCATGGCATCCATTCGAGCCATAATTTTGTCAGTATCAGAATTACTGCTGCCTCTATTGGCGAAAGCAACAATTTTCTTAAGAGTTGATTTAGTTTTTTGATTTTTAGCCCAGTCGAGCTTGAGTAAGACTTTATCTTCGAGAAGTTGATAAGCTTGATTTGGTGTTTTATAGAGAAAAATACCATCGGCTGCAGCATTAAGAACTTCTTGGGTTATTTTGCTGAGACTGTGATAGAAGATTTTGATAATATTGCCTTTGGAAAAATTGTGACCATGGAAGTTTCGGAGCATTTCCTTCATACGAAGCCAAGCATCGGTTAAAGATCCGTTTTCGTGTTGAGAGAAAGCTTAGATTTCTCCGAGGAGTCGATCGAAAAGAGCTGGGGGAAAGAATCGGCTAATGAAAGTGGTTTGAAGTTCATCCCAAGTTTCGATAGTTCCTTCGTTGAGTTCGTCTAGCCATGTTTTTGCTTCTCCGGTTAGTGATAGGGGAAACATCATTAGGCGGACGGCTTCATTTTTGGTGTCTCTGTATTTGAACATATCGTAAATTCCGAGTAATTCGTGAATGTGTTTGTGAGGATCGATTTTGGTTCTGCCATCAAATTGATTTCCTTTGACAAGAGTCAAGTGGTTACCTTTAATAGCAAATTCATTCGCGGTTTCAGGAGTAGTGATTGCGGAACCGGGAGTTGGTGCGACAACATGGTCAACAGCCCACATGGGTTCATCATCCATTGGATAGAGATTTTCGATAATCACAAGAAAGTGATGGAAGTGGTTGATGTCGAGAATTGACGGATAGACAACTCTCGAGTTTTGAGGTGGGTTGTTTCTTTGATTGAAAGGAACTCTCCTGTTTCGTTGACGAAGTCTTCGATTCAGAGTACGCTCAGGTTCAGGTTATGGTTCAACAAGTTCATAATTGGAAGCACGTGTATGCATCCAAGAGAGAATTTGGTTGGGGTCAGTTTTCCAGAACACTGTATGGCGAATTTTTTTTGAAAAAAAAAGAGAGGGAGTTAAAATAATTTTCCAGAGTTGACTATAGAACAACTTAAAAATCCCCGGCAGCGGCGCCAAAAACTTTGATGTGCTTCAAAAGCTTTAAATTTATAATGACTGATAGTACCGATTTATTATAGGGAAACACACGGGTAAAAGTATAACCCACGTATGTAGTATAACGTTTAGGTAAGACCAGGTCGTTCCACGGGGATTTGAGTAGTGCTCAAATAATCAGAAAGAAAATAGACTTTAACAATTTTAAAAGTAACTTTAACTTTTACTAATGATAATAAGGATGACTACTCGAATAGTTTAAAATAACTTCTAAGTGTTGAAATTGATTTGACCTCAAAGACAGGGCATTAATTTATAAAAAGGACTTCTCGTCAGAAAACGTTTTCACAAACTAACATGTTTAACTCAAGACTTATATTTAGTTAACCAGACCAAATGTGTCACTCAAATAATCCAGTTACTAGTATATCAAAGCTTATTTGTTTATCAATTTACGAAAGTGGATTTCTCGGCACAAACGATAAAGACCATGGAAAAATCTTTAAAACCACATAGATCATAACGGGTCTCTCGACCTATACCGATATGATTATATAATTTAAGTTGATAAGCAAAGATGGACAAGATAAGATATAATAGGATTTCAACATAAGCTTGAGATTAAAAGGATCACGATCATACCAAATGCTTATTCATTATCATAACATCACCGAGTAGTCATGAGAGATTTAGCCTCGCATAGCTAAAGTGTTCATAACAAAAGTAGAATTAACATAGCTCTCTATTTATTTAATAACAGTTGATAACCGTCTTCGTTCTTGATCGTTAGATCTTTATTCTTTAAGGGAAGTGGTGTTTTTGGTGTTTTTATGGATGATGGATGAGAGTGTGTGTGTGTGATATGATTTGTAAAATGAGAGGGAATGATTTGAGAGTGAAAATTCGTCCTTTATTTATAGGCTAATTTTGGGTGAAAAGTGCAGCGCATACAAAAGTTTGTGCGGCGCACATGGTGATTAAATGCACTAGCATTAAATGTTTATTGAGAAAGTATGGCGCACAAGAGAATATGTGCGGTGTACTTAGGGTGTAAATGTAAACAAGTAATTAAGTAGTAAATTTTCATTTCGAAAATTTAATCACTTAAAGGTATGAATAAACAAATGCTTAATGTAGTTTATGATCAAAGGATTTTTTATTTAAACTCACGCTTTTTATAAAAATGACACAAACATTTTCTTATCTTTTACAAAACATTTTTAGATTTAAAAGAAATGTTTTATTCAAATAAATATTTTGAATTTAAATTTTCTACCCAAAAACGGCTAGAAATATTCCAGAAAACACCTCCCCCAGAAAAGACAAAAAAGGAAGCGTCAGGCATGGGCGGCCCCCTTAATTTTAAGGGGACCGACACCCTAATTAAGGGGACCGGCCACGTGTTTTTTGTCACAGCTTGCCTATAAACACTGGATTATTCCCCACTGATTTTCTCACCTTTTGCACACACTTTTTTTTCTGTTCTAAATCAGTTTATATACTCCTTTCATTCCTTTGATCATTTAATCATAAAGCTTTGTTTCCAAGTGATCCAAGCTTACCTCAAGTGCAAGAGAAGAATACTTCTTATCATCAAATCAAGAAGTGTTATAGTATAGTTAGTATAGTTGTGTAGTTGTGTTATATCTTGTAAATCATTTGTATATATTGAGAAGGTGTGTATCGTAGTTGTGTACAATAAGTAGATTGTTGTGATCATTGTAAATATAGTTAAATCGGGGTGATCTTAGTAAGTAGTGATAGATTGGTGTGATCGTAGTAGTGTCCATATATATATATACCTAAGTCACGTCCGCAAGTAAGCAAGTAGTGTGTCTGCACATAACAGACAAATATTCATATAGTGGTCTTACCACTATAATTACACATAATTATTTCACATAAAGCCTCACGAGTCCTAACCATCCTCGAGGGAATTTATCAAGTACCTCGAGTTGTGTAACAATCTTGTCATGGCTCCATCTCGCAACTCATCAAACAAGAACTGTCTTGAGATGCAGTCATGAATTGGTACACATCTCGACCTAATTAATAAATTTACTCGACGTTGGATAATACTCGAATTTTTATGTTCATCTAACTTCACATAGTTATCATATTGCATGCACATTATGCATGGTCTTGAGGCTATGGTGCAACCCACCATACCTCAACAGGGTTCTAGTGTTTGTCTATCCTACGAACATGTATATAAATCATGTAAGCATCTAGTATGACCAACTATTGCAACAAATAGTGTATGTATGTCTCGTAAAAATCTTTTGAAAATGTGATCGTTGAAAGTGGTTATAGTTTAGGTAAAATTCAACCTAGTTCTCTATAACCTTGGCTCTGATTACCAATCTGTAACACCCCCAAAATTGGGTCGCAGCGGAATGTATTTCCGGGAGCGTTACTTCATGATCCCATTGCACAAGTCAGGAGAGAACGACCTCTAACTGAGTCGTTTGAAAAGAAATCTTGTAAATTTGGACTCCAATGCACATCAAGTATGTCATACATCTATTTCACCTGAGAAAAATATGCTTAAAAGTGTCAACATTAAAGTTGGTGAGTTCATAGGTTTTTGTAAGTATGAATGTAAATCCCAAAACTATATATATAGGTTTACTGTGTTACAAGTTTCGCCCATACAAGACTTGCAACGCATAAACCTACATATATAGGTTTACTTATATAAAATCCCAAAATGTTTCAAGTATATATTGTAATGAACACGATATCCCAAAATGTTTCAAGTAGATATTATAATGAACACAATATCCAAAAATGTTTCAAGTAGATATTATAATGAGCACAATATCCCAATTAGTTTCAAGTATGTAAGAGAAATGATTACGATTACTCTAAGTTCATGGAAACTGCGACGTAGACTTGTAAGTATGCCACTTTATTCAAGGCACGGTAAATGTTCATTAGTATATAGTTGTTGGTCATGTAGACACCAATCCATTCATATCCGACATGGTATAACGTTCGTTAGTTCGATCTCGAACTAGTGAGAGCTAATCACCCGAACGGGGGTTGTCAATCCCCAATAGATCTATTTTATAACATTCGCGCTCACCCTCCAAGTGATTTACAGTTCATGAAACCTAAGCTAATCCGTAATTATTCGAGTAAAAGTCAAGTATGTGTTTACGTCCAAAAAGTAAACCAAGTATTGTATCTCATCGCATGACAAGTAAAGAAGTGCATAAATCAATTTGTAATCAACCAAGTAAATGTATTTATAATCAAGCATGTTCTCACCCCAAAACTTATAAAACAAATCATGTAAAACGTGGGGTTATGAACTCACCTCAAGTGAGCTAATATCAAGTATATCACGCAAAATGCGTCCGATAATCGTCGAAAGCAACCTAATCCAATATAGGTCGAATCAGTACTCAAGTACGTTGTCTAACAACTACCATATACAATCCTATATAGTTATCATCATATTATCGTTCGGGCTATCATAATCAAGAGGTCATGACATGACGTACGAGGAGCTAGGATACTTTAAATCGTAAATCCAACAACTCGTCGATACGTCATCCGAAGAGGCCTCATTATGAAATTCCCTAGTAATATAGCACTTTGATAACTAATAACACATATATCTCTATATAGCTATATCACCATCTAATCGTTTTAGCGAAATCATATTTATAAGGTAAAAACGTTTATAATTACGCCTTTAGCAAAAATGACATAACTTTGTCGTTTTTAGTCCGTTTCTCGCGTTTCTTACGCCCACGCTTTCGTAGTAAGACGAGTGATCATAAAATCACATTTTTAGGTTTTCATGATTCTGATGTGAATAGTGTTTTTACTGTTCATTACAGATTATAACTTATTAACGCAAAACCCGTAAATGCCGTATCTTATTCGTTATAGCTCCGTTTTTAGCGATTCTTTCGAACACGTTCTCGTAATTGAAAGTTTTATCATATTATTGATGTTTATAAAGTATAAGTTTCTGTGGTGAATAGTACTTTTTATAAAAATTGTTTTATAAAAGTATTAACTATCGTAAACTTGTAAATAGCGTATCTTCTTCGTTATTAATCGGTTTTTCGAGTTCTTTATGACCCCTCGATCCTTGTGACATGTAGTATTTTATAAAATCATAAAACATATATGTAAATTTCGAATTACAAACAGCCCCTTAAGATATTTTTTCCAAAATGTGTTTAAAACTTGTTTTTAGGACCTTTTAGCTTTACCACTTTGTTACAAACCCATTAGAACCCTTAATATCTTATGTCTTACATATATTAGGTCCATTAGGTCATGTTTTGTCCAAGAGAGTCCATAGTATCAAGAGCACAAGTCCTTGCAATACTTTCACATCTAACTTAATAAGAAAACTTTTAGAAACCCTAATTTGTTCATATATATGTTTACTCTTAAGCATCATGTTAAAACACTTATACATCCCTTTTAACATCATATTAGCATCCATATGGCATGTAAATAAGTGTACAAAACAATGATCATAAGTAAATATTCATTTTACATATTCAAAAGTACCCTAGATGGTGATTTAGCTAAATATAACATATGAACACATAAAATCTTAGTTATGAAATGATTAAGCTTTATATATAACCTTGTGTGGATGAGTAGAGATGAGAATAACAATCACACCCTTGTGATTAACAACCTTGGCTTGAAAATATTAGGTGAAAACCCTAATTTCAACCAAAAACCCTAATCTTGCAATATCTTCTTAAAACCCTTTCAAAGCTTAACCAACCCTTCAATTCTTCTTAGAATACCTTAAGTATGATATGTAAACACTAATATGGTGAAAGAAAATCAAACTATGGATTGTGTTTGGAGGGGGTTTTGAGCCGTGGGGTGTATAAGAGAACAAAGGAAGAGTTTTTGTGATTTCTTTGTTAAGGAATGAAGTAAATGAGTTTTCTACTTCATGTGCATGCATATTTATACTACTAATGAGATATTATGAAGATATTTGATGTCTAGTGGAAGTATGCAAGGTGGAAAGTCTTGGAAAACAAGTTAGGGCTTATTAGTGATAAGAATGGCTAGTCATGAGTTCAAGTTGCATGCAAGATCTTTTATGAAGATATTTGTGAGGGTTTATTGGTCTTATATTGGCATCCTAGTCATATGTACACGTTCATATGATAGGGGAGGGTTTAGAAATACCTTTTGATCTTTTACTTAGTGTATAAATGTATTATTTGAAGTATAATGTAGTATAGATTTAATAAAATGTATAACTTGCACATGGTAGAATTTGAATTAAATTCTTTCATGAGGAATATGTATAATATGATAAATACTTGAAGTTTTAAATAAACTTTAAGTATTGGGTACAAATTTTGGGTATTTGGTGAAGCATAGATAAGTTAACGTGCTTTCGGGAAGGCCTAAACGTACTTTATCGCGAAACGTAACCACTTAACGTAACCAATAAAATAAAATGTGAAATGTTAATAATTATCCTCTAAATAATCATATAACACTTTCTTGATGTAAACATTTAATCGTTTAATGCCCGTTTACATTGAATGATCGTTTTTAGTTTACGCGATTTCACTTAACGGTTACGATTTAAAGCAAACGCGTAAAACCCTAAAAATAAATAGTGGATTACATAATGTTGTACAATGACCTAAAACACGAGGTGTTATATCCTTGACAGGGTTTCCAGCTCAAAGTATTAGATCATCTAACGCAGATGCATTAGATTCACTGTACTTGCTAGTATCTCTTTTCCAAAAAAAGTGAGTCCTCTTCATGATTCACGTTCAACCTCTCCAACCACCCACCCGCAGGACAATCCTTCACACTTTCCAGATGATCGATAACACAGTGATGGCTCCACATAACCTCCTGTACCTGTGTGCTGTAACACCCCCAAATTGGGTCGCAGCGGAATAAGGGTTCGGGCATGTTACTTCAATGAATCAATAACACAAGATATTTTTAGAACGACCCAAAAAGTCAGTTATAAACCGATTACATATGGATTTAACAAGGTATTTGTTAAATAAGACGAAGCTTCACGTGGTTCACTTGTTCAAAATACAAAAGTTTTAGCCCATAACAGATATACAAAATGTATGTGACAAAATCTTAATGCATGACTATCAAATAAAAAAACCACACAATGTATCCCTTGCCACTCGTGTTATTGACCTCCTAAAAAACATTGCTTTAAACGTCAAAATAATGTTGGTGAATTCATAGGTTTGGTAAATCGTATATTGTAGGACCACAAGATTTCCCAAGTGTATGATAATGCAAACAGATTCAGGACAAATATAAAGTAATTACATTCCCTAAGATCATGACATGAAGCTGATCATATATGATACCATATAAATGGCCTACATTTCCCGAGATGATGTTATAACCCGCAAATCCTATGTTCTACATGGTATACGTTTTTTATCCCATGATAGCTAATCACTCCGACGGGGTTGTTCAATCCCAATTGATCTATTCATAACATTTCGACGCTCACAATCCAGTAACAACATTTATGCTTTAAAAAATTTTAGGGGGGGTCAACTTGGGTTATCGCTATTAGGCAAACACGTAATCATTAATGTAAAACTTATCCACTTGTGTCCAATTATAAAACAATGCATGTTTCTCACCCCAAAAACTTATAAAACAAATCATGTAAAACGTGGGGCTATGAACTCACCTTGAGTGAGCGTATATCAAGTATATCACAGAAAATGCGTCACGGTAATGATCGAATGCAACCTAATCCAATATAGGTCGTATAAGTACTAATCATTTTGAGTAACTACTACCATATACAATTCTATATAGCTCAATCACCATCTAATCGTTTTAGTGAAATCATATTAATAACTGTGTAAACGTTTATAAATATACCTTTAGTAAAAAATGAATAACTTTATGTTTTAGGTATATGTTTCTTACGTTTTTATGTCCACGGCTTTCGTATTAAGACGACGTATCAAAATATGACATATTTGTATTTCATTTCCCCTGGTGAACAATATTTTTTACTGTTCACACCAGTTTATAAAATTATTTTTATAGTTTTAGTGACCGTAAATGTCGTATTTTGTTCATTATAGCTCCGTTTTTAGCGATTTTTTGGAGTACGTATTTGTTATTAAAAGTCCTATCATATTAATGATGTTTTCAAAATGTATTTTACTGACGTGAATAGTAACTTTTTAGAAATGTTTGAATAAAAGTATTTTTATACGTTTAAGTATATAAACTCGCGTAATTCATAACTCTTTCGTTATTGATCCAAAAATTATGATTCGAATTGTTTTGGGATCCTAAAAATAAGTGTCATCTGTGAAATATAGTAAACTTTATATATTAGAATTATTTTATAACTTGTTTTTATAAAATCTCTTTTATATCGCGTTTAATTAATGTGTAACTCGTAAACTACGTATCTTTTTTGTTATTAATCCGTTTTTAGAGTTTCTTACCATTTTGGAATCATCATGAGATGTATTATTTTATAAAAATATAAAAAATATACCTTATTTTTTTAACCAAAACAGAAAGTTGGAGGGTTGTGTTAAAAACATGTTTTAAACTTGATTTTGTACTTTTTAGCTTAACCATCTTGTAACAAATCCATTACACCACTCATTATCACATGTATTACATTTTACCAAGGAGTCCTAAGTCCATCATTGTCCAAGGAATGTCCAAGTTAACAAGATCACAAGTTTACATACTCATTTGCTTATGACATGTATAAGTAACTTTTTATAACAACTAGTTTATACTTATACATTTTATACTTAAACAAAACATTGTTCATACTCATAATCTCATTATGACATGATATTACCAACATCATAACCTATGAAAAATTTCAAGAAACAATAATCACAAGTAAAAATCCATTTTAAATGTTCAAAAGTATCCTAATTGGTGATTTTGCTAAATAGAACATATATACACATAAAATGATAAATGTAAAGACATAAATGGTTTTAGATGACCTTAATATGATGTAATATGATGAACCACAATATCTAAACCCTAGTTTAGATGATAACCAAGACCAAAACTTGCACAACTGAAAACTTTTTTAATTAGAAACCCTAATCTTGCTTTTCTTGCTTCAATACTTGTAAATGCTTAACCAAGCCTTGCAAACAACTTAAGACATCGTAGATATGATGTAGGTATGTGTGTAAATGTTGTAATAAAATTTTGTATGGATGGTTTGTATGGGGGTTTTTGAGCCGTGGGTTAATAAGGAGTAAAAGGGAGGATTTTGTGTTTTTCACTTAAAGAAATGTTACATGTATGTGTTACTTACACTTGCTAAAGAATTATATACCCTAAGACTAGTCCAAGGAACACTTAGAGTAATTTAAGGAAGACTTTGGTCAAAGTATGAAGAAAATGTGTAGATGTTCCCTAATAGTTGAGAACATCCCATGAAATTTAGGGGATGTGTTTTTAAAGGTAATATCTTTGTATATATCATGCCATATCTGGTTTTATATGTATATGTATGATATGTTTTTCTAATTTTTGAGTATTGGGTATAATCGTGGGTATTTGTTGAAGCGTAGGGAAATAAAAATAAACAAAAAAGGGGGGTTTTTTTTTGGTGGTTCCGGGTATGCCTAAACGTATTTTATCGTGAAACGTAAACACTTTACGTAACCAATAAAAATAAAATGAACAAAGTTAATAATTATCCTCAAAATAATTACTTAACACTTGCTTGATGTAAACATTTAATTGTTTGATGCCCGTTTACATTAAATGATCATTTTTAGCTTACGCGATTTAACTTAACGATTACGATTAAGCAAACGCGTACAATACTAAAAATACATAGTAAATTTATTGACGTCGTAAATGACCCTAAAACACGGGGTGTTATAGTCTTCCCCCGTTAAATGAGCCTTGTCCTCAAGGCTTAAGACGCGGCACTTGACGACGGTGCGGTCTTTGTGAAGAGGTGTGGATATTTCTTCATGAATTGATCTTCGTGTTCCCATGTGAACCCAGGACCTCTCCTGGAGTTCCATTGAACCTTGATTATTGGAATGCAGCTTGGCTTCAACCGTTTAACTTCATGGTCCATGATTTCTACCGGTTCCTCGACAAATTGAAGCTTGTCATCAAAGTGAAGTCCATCCAACGGAACGGCTAACGGTTCGTCGGCATAGCACTTTTTCAAGTTGGATACATGAAATGTATTGTGAACCCTGCTCAGCTCTTCTGGAAGCTCAAGCTTGTAAGCAACCTCTCCAACCTTTTCTAACACCTTGAAAGGTCCAACATACCTAGGGTTTAACTTCCCCCGTTTGCCAAAATGTACGACCCCTTTCCAAGGCGAAACTTTAAGCATAACTTTATCCCCAACCTGAAATTCCATCGGTTTACGCTTTAAATCCGCGTAACTCTTTTGTCGATCGCGAGCAGTGCATTCTTGCTGTGATTTGATGATCCTTCTCAGTTGTTTCTTGCACTATTTTTGGACCAGTGAGTTGAACTTCTCCAACCTTGACCCAACAAATAGGTGAACGACACTTTCGACTGTAAAGTGCTTTAAATGGTGCAGCCTTGATGCTAGCGTGATAGCTATTGTTATATGAGAACTCGACTAATGGCAAATGGTTAACCCCATCCATTTCTAAAGTCGATTTCAACGCACGTAAACATATCCTCGAGAGTTTGAATAGTCCTCTCGCTTTGTCTGTCTGTTTGTGGATGGTACGCAGTACTCATATCCAGACTAGTACCCAAAGCATTCTGAAGTGACCTCCAGAAATTTGATGCGAACCTAGGGTCACGATCACAAATAATCGAGAGAGGTATTCCATGCCTCGTGACCACCTCCTTTAGGTACATTCTTGCAAATTTATCCATCGAATCAGTCTCTCTCATTGGTACAAAGATTGCGGACTTAGTGAGTCGGTCAACAATCACCCAAATGGTGTCGTAGCCTTGTGACGACTTAGGAAGCTTCGTGACAAAATCCATAATGATGTTGTCCCACTTCATTTGGTATATCGATGGCGACTAACAGTCCTGAATGGCCTTTGAGGTTCTTGTCATGACCTTTGAACAAGTCAAACATTTGCTAACTTTAGGGGTGGCGATGTTTTCCTTCATATTGGGCCACCTTTATAAGCGTTTTCATGTCTTGGTTACTCTTTTCAGAACCCGGATGGTAGATTACTTTGACTTATGGGGAATCGTGCATGATCTAGTCCTAATCCACCATAGCCATGACAACAAACTCTGCCGTTTAGAATAGAGTTCCATCCACTTGGGGTTTCCAACTTTTCCGTTCACTAAGCTTCTCCGGGATCTTTAGAATTTTCATAGTAACATACCTCAAATCTTCGTGCTTGTGTTCTCTGGTTTTCGTGCTTCAGTTTGAGCATCCAAAATTTGTTTTGGGAAGATTCAAACCTATAGTCTGACTAAGGCTCGAACCTTAATAGTGGCTCTCGTTTACTTCTGCTAAGGCATCAGCGACAACATTTGATTTCCCTGGGTGTTATCGATCTCACCAATCGTAATCATAAGGAAATTTAACAACAACGCTACCTCATATTAAGCTCCTTTGATTTAGATTGTGTTGTAGTATATTGTGATCTTAGCACACTGTACACTTGGTTCCGTTACAAATATGTCTCCAAAGTTTTAGAGAAATACACTATCGCTTCCAAGTTTAAATCATGAGTCGTATAGTTACTTTAGCATGAATTTACAGTTGGGCGTGATGAATTAGCAATCACCTTCTCCTTTTCTTAAAACTAACACGTCGCCCATACCTTTGATCGAAGCATGCTGTTAATACGATAAATCTTTGCTTCTTTCGGTAAAGCCAGAATTGGTGCATACACAAATTCTGCTTGATCATTGGAAACGCAGTTTCTTGTTTGTCACCCACTCAATACTTGTCCTTTTTCTGAGATTTGTTGGTCATTGGTTGGGCGATCTTCGAAAACCCTTCAATGAATCTTCGATAATACCCAACAAGACCTAAAAAATTAACAGAATCTACCGTTGGTTGATTAGGAGGAAGCACCAATCTTTAATGGATTCGATCTTGGCAGGATCCACATGAATGCCTTTACTATCAATCACGTGACCAAGGAACTGTACTTTAGGAATCCAAAATTCACACTTAGAAAATTTGGCATACAACTCCTCTTTCTTAAGCAACTCTAAGATTAACTTAAGGTGCTCTTCGTGTTCTTGCTTGTTCTTTGAATATATTAGAATATCGTCAATAAAGACAATCATGAATTTATCCAGATATGGTTTGCACACCCGATTCATAAGGTCCATGAATACGGCAGGTGCGTTCGTCAAACCAAATGGCATAACTTGAAATTCATAATGGCCGTAACGAGTTCTGAAAGCGGTCTTTGGAATGTCTTCTTCTCGAACCCTCAGTTGGTGATAACCTGACCTTAGGTCGATCTTCGAGTAGACACTCGACCCTTGAAGTTGATCAAATAAATCATCAATTCTTGGGAGCGGATAACGGTTCTTCACCGTCAGTTTATTCAATTCCCGGTAATCAATGCACATTCGAAACGATCCGTCCTTCTTCTTGACAAACAAGACCGGAGCTCCCCAAGGTGAGGAACTAGGTCTTATAAAGCCTTTTTCAGATAGTTCTTTTAGTTGCTCTGACAACTCTTTCATTTCAGAAGGTGTCAATCGATAAGGCGCCCGAGCTACGGGTGCAGCACCAAGTATCAAATCAATTTGAAATTCCACTTGTTGAGTTGGAGGAAGACCTGGCAAGTCCTCAGGGAATACATCAGGAAAATCCTGGACGATTGGTACATCCTATAGTCATTTCTCCTTCGACTTGTCTTCAGTCTCCTTTGTATTAAAGTTTGCCAAAAAGACTGGACATCCTTTTAGCATGTATTCTTGTGTTTTGGTGTACGAGATAATGTGCAGATGAGCCTCGTGTCCCTGGTTGCTTCCGTCACCGTGAACAATTAATGTTTCTTTTCCCAGGGGATACGAACGATCTTCTCGGCAAACAACAAAAATTAGGATTTGCTGGTACCTTAACAACCAATCCATACCACATTATAGCATCGAACTACCAAGTTCTATGGGCATTAAGTCTATGTTGAATGGGTGGTTCAGGATATTTAATGTACAACCCCTAAGGATAGTGTTCAACCCAATTATTCTCCGTCGCTAGTCAACGTTCATAATAGTTTCTATGCAGTTGGTGTGATAATCAATTAGGAGCTAAATGCAGTGGAGGGTGGGGGGGGGATACAAAACTTCTATCAGCACTAGTTTCAAATAAGACTGAGGCTTAGCGGTTGTTTAGAAGGACGTACCCAATCAGACGTTAGAGTTAGGTTTGTCCCTGATGGCATACCGCATACCACCTTGGTTGGAGCATTCCACTCCAAACTTGGTTACCACGGTGTGTTGTTTTTAGGCTTTGGACATTCCTCTTATGTCCCTGAACTCCACACTCATAGCAAGTAGGCTTCTGACCCGACCCAGTGCCCTTCTGGTTGTTAGCATTGTTAGCATTTGCCGTACTTCTACAGTCACGAGCAAAATGGCCAACTTTGTTGCATTTGTGGCATTTAGGAGTCATAGGTATAATAATATTTATGACATCGGGCACGCAATCGTCGTACAATGACCTAAAACACGGGGTGTTATAGTAGGCCCGACCAGTGTTTTACCTCTTGTTCTGTTGTTGTTGTTGTTGGTTCTGAGTGTTCCTTGAGGTGTCCTCAAACTTCCTTTTACTCTCTATTTGGCATACAACAAAAGTGCGGATTTTCTTATCTATTAGCTCGGTTGCGATTTCAACTGCATCTTGCATTGTCTTTGGTTTAGATGCCACTATACTCCCATGAATCATGTCGACCACTAACATATTTTTCAATTTTACCAGATTCTTCGGGAAACATTCTCCCGCACAACAAAGCCAATTCCTGAAAGCGTTGGGTGTAATTTGTCAAGTCAGTACCCTTCACCTTCAGATCCTAAATCTCCATTTCTAGTTTCTTGATTTTATTTCGAGGACAGTATTTGTCAGTCATCATTTTCATAAGTGTTTTCCAAGGCATACCATAAGCGGCATCATGACCGATTGTCTTGACATGGGTGTTCCACCATGTTAAAGCAACTAAATGTAGAGTGCAAGTAGAAAACTTGACTTGATTCTCAACTGTACAATTACTGATGTGGAAACAGACTCCATTCTTTCAAACCATTGAGATAGACCAGAAAATCCTTCCGTTACTTTAAAGTTTAATGGTTGACATTTGAGAAAGTTAGTGTAAGTACATTCACGAGCAGTTCGTTCTGTCCTTCTAACACCCGCTCCCGAAATATGGCTATCATCGTCATTCGTATTTCTATCAGCATCACGTGCTGCAAAAGGGGCAGTAACGCCTTGGTTAATCATTGCCTGAAGCTGGCATTAGTGACAGATGTGGTGTTGGTTGTTTCTGGGGCTATGTTTGACCTCGGGGCTCTTTTTGGTGCCATTTTCTTCAATCACGAGAAAATATAATACCCGTTAGATTTCATAAAATCATAACCATGACATGACATATACACAATAAGTAAAGAGAGATCACAACACACAGTGAAATATACAACTGAATTGAAGTTAACAATGGTGTAACTAAATCGACATTCATTCATAATAAATTCGATTACAGACATGACATAATACCACCATTCCATATATAATTGGAAAACATACATGATTGGTTCAGATACAAAATGATCACAACAATTAGGTTACAAGATAAAATAATATATACAACCTAAAGCCATACTAGCCGGGAGTTACCCGTAATACTTAGTAGGCTGTACAAAATAACTAGCCATAACATGATCTAGGAACTGCTACCAGCCTCCTCTAATGCATCTGGCTATGCAGGACCTTTAGCTGGTCCCTGCTGCATCTCAAACTCTGTCATTCGTCAACCCAACTCTGTGTCATCAGTTGTTGGTGCCCCTGGCATGAATATTGGCATCTCATCCTAAGTGTCGGTGATCCCATAACCGACATATCTATCTAGATCATGCATAATCTCCTTGTCTATGGTAGCAACAAAACCATAGTCTGCCCTAAAACCTCCAAGAGGTCTAGTAGTGGGAGCAGACAAGCTCTCTCCTACCTTATATCTTGGACCGAGATCGATACCTAACCTCTTCCGAGGTGGTAAGGTAACCTCGGGTCTGTCTGCTCTACGGTCAGTAGAGAGTAGATGCAAAGGTGGTGATGAAGTAGGTAGCGGTATGGGTAAAAGTGGTGGTGTCCCTGATGGTGGGGTACCTGACGGTGGTGTATTTGCTATGGTGTAGGAGAGTATGATCTGTGGCGGTGGTGAATGGGAAGTAGATAGGGCCTCAGCTCTCAGCCGGATCATCGTAGCTCGATAACCCAATGAACAAATAGGACTAGCAGGTGGTGGAGATGATATAGGTAAGGGTGGTGATACTGGTAGTGGTGATAGTGTCGGGGGTAGTGGTGGAGAAGGAATCTGAGGCAATGGTGATGACCATGGGAAAAGTGGTGATGGTGGTAGAGTAGGTATAGCAAGGAGTCTGGCATCCTCCGTATCATACCACAATGGTGTATGTGGCTTATCTTGGATCGATATACTAGCAGTAACCCGGTATGCAGGAGGTGGTGGTGGTGTGGCCGCAGACTCGTCGTTCTCAAACGGCTTAGTCTCCTCAGCAGATGGGGCTTGATCAACAACTGGTAAAGCAACAGCTTTAGAGTCGACATGAGTTGGGTGCTCCTCCTCCTCCTTATCCTCCTGAATATCAACATCCTCATCCTCGTCATCATCGGATGACTCATCCTCATCATCGCCATCGTCTCCTCTGTCGGTAGGATAATCGGCACGATCCTCCTCAGGGTCCTCATCATCATCTTCCTCATGATCTGACTCATGAACATAGCATGGTGAATCAGCAGTATGTGAGACAGTAGCAGGTAGTGGCTGCTCCTCAGCTACAAGTATCTCATCCTCTGGTGGCATGAACTCCGGGTATACAGGCTCTAGAACAAACTATGGTGAAGGTGGGTACTTGTGACAACCGTGGCTTGAGCAGGTTGGTCAAACCGTAGTGTTGACCTAAATATCTATTCTATAAGTATGGGTTATGTGTTATATATGTTTATACGTATTTATATGTGTTTGTGTGGGATATGTGAGATTGCATAATCAATCCATTGAGCGTGACCGTCTCATTGGGATTGGATTTGTGTTGGATTTTGTGGAACTCATTTCGTTCACTTTTGGTGACAAGGAAATGATTTTGGTAATTGAAGCGGTTTCGCGTTAATTGTGTAAGTAATTATACGTATACGTATTTATGTGTTAGTAATATTAGGAAGAGATTATGTTCTAGTAGTAAGGATATGAAAGAAATGAAATTTCTATTTTTGAAATGTTAGGTTTAATAAAAATGAAAAGTTAATTATTTTTAAAAGTCTAGTAAATTGCGTTTACGCAAAAAGGTATGCGCAGATAAGCTTACGTTTTTGTAGAAACTTAAGGTAAAGCAAATAATTAAGTAATTAATAAATAAATAATTTTTTTACACGTAAATAGTAAAAAAATGAATTTAAGAGGAAAAAAAAAGAAAAAATGAATTTTAAAAGGAAACAAATACTAATTAGACTTTATCTATAATTAGTTTGGGGGCCTATAAATACAAAATAAAATCCCATAACCCTCCCCCTTATGAGATCGGATGAACAACAAGAGAAAAGAAGAAATTTTTTTTAAGGTTTTTGCTTTTGTGAAGAAATCAAGTTCTAAGGTAAGTTTTAAATTAATCCTTGTTAATTATTAATCTTTAATCATGTAATAATTAATATGGTGGATAATTAAGGTTCATTAAATCTATAATTAATGGTATAATGATCATGTTATAATGATTAGGGTTGAATTAGAAGCTTATGGGTGTAATTGGTTAAACTTAATTCAGATTAGAATTTGATTTATATTAGGGTAGAATTTAGGGATGTGTTGTTTGACTGATATCTCAATGATGGTAATAGCTTTTGTCAAGTTTCCGGTGCCTATAACGTAGCTCAGAGAGTCTAGTTTTCAACACATCCAGCCTCAAAGGTTTATGAGGTCGAGAGGTCATTCAAACGTTGGTTGTAAGAAAAGTTGTCAAAACAGTATATACGGGTCAGATTTAGGTCAGATTACGAGGCGTAAAACCCCCACTTAAAATTCGAATTTAGCTTATCCCTTCTACAAAAGTTTAGTTCTATGTGTCTATTAGAAATCCCCCAAAGTAAAGCTTCTGATTTGGAGTCTAAGTATGGTTTTTAGGTCTAAAATTTTTAGTGTGCAAACAGATCCGAATTGGGACTGTTTTGAAGTTTGATTTTCTTAAGAGTACTTGTGCATGTAAATGGCTCTTGGAAATCATGAGGTAGTTAATATGCTCATAGATGAACATAAGTGATTTTTGGTATGAATTATGGAGGTCAGTAAGTAGAGGTTTTGAGTACGTTAAGTCACGTTAAAATTCTGCAGTTTTGAACAAATTGTGACTAACTACAGAAACTTGATAATGAAGTGGTTAAAATTGGGTATGGTCCGGGGTGACCATTGGGTTAATAATACACCTATACTCCCATCATATGATTGTTACATTTGCATTAATTTTTTCTTAGTACTTGTAACACGAGTATTTTTGGTTGTATAATTTGGTGCTAGTTGTTTTGTGCACTTTTATTAGAATCTTTTGGAAAGCTAAGCAAAGGTGAGTTTCATAGCCCCTTTTTTCATGTTATTTTGGGGTAAGAATGATGCTTGTTGTCGTGTTAAAATGTTTTTAAGCTTGCTGTAATTATGTGTATTGTATCGTGGGCATGTTTAGTCCCATTGTGTTGCGATATGATATGTTTGGTATTGTGGATCCCAATATGTAAAATGAGGTGTGACAGTGGTAAGACTGCATGAGCTAATATGAGGCCATGTAACGCACATATGTAGTTGGAATAGTGTTATTCACCATGAATCTCAAGTTATTCATACCCGTATATGGATAAAAGCTGATAAAAAGGAGTTCTTTTGCTCATTTGTTTACGCTCACAACTACTATATCCATAGACGGCCGTTGTGGAGCAGCCTTTGTTTGCATAAACATTACATAAGCAACAGGCCGTGGTGTCTTCTTGGTGATTTTAATGCCTCTCTATTTGTGGATGATACTTCCATTGGTCCTTCATCTTTAGATATCACTATGCGTGAGTTTAAAGAGTGTATTGAGACTATGGAAGTAATGGATGTTCAAAGAACGGGTTTGCATTTTACTTGGAACCAGAAACCTAAAGGTAAGGATGGTATTCTTCGAAAACTTGATCGTGTTCTTGCTAATCTCGAATTTCAGGATCAGTTTGTGGGAGCTCATGCTATTTTCAAGCCTTATAGGATTTCTGATCATTCTCCCTCGGTTCTTTCTATTCCATCTCGTATGAAGCTTAAGCCGAAGCCTTTTAAATTCTTTAATGTTGCTATTCTTGATAAAAGATTTAAAGGTTTGGTTCGTGACGGGTGGTCTTCTCATGTTTCTGGTTTTGATATGTTCCGAGTGGTAAAGAAGCTTAAAGGTCTTAAAAAGCCTATTCGTAAGATGATGTATGACAAAGGTAATCTTCATGCGAATGTTAATCGTCTTCGTGAGAATCTTGATAGATTACAAGCTGATCTTGATAGTGATCCGAGTAATGTTACCATTCGTGAAGAGGAAGCGGCTGCTGTTGTTGCGTTTAATGAGGCCCTTCTCCTTGAAGAGAAATTGCTTAAACAAAAGGCGAAGATTAATTGGTTACGTGAAGGTGATGCTAATACAGCATACTTTCATAAAATGGTTCGAAGTCGTGTGAGCCGTAGTAGAATTGATGTTGTTATGGATGTCAATGGTGCTGTTTTCCAAAATGACGATGTTGCTAATGCCTTTATTAATCATTATGAGGTTTTTCTTGGTCAAGCAGGTACTACGACTGAATTTGACATTAACAATCTGTTTTCTACGCGTTTGGATGCTACGGAGGCCTTGGATATGATTCGTGGTGTTATAGCCAAGAAGTGAAATCAGCTATGTTTTCTATGGGTAATGACAAATCGCCGGGGCCGAATGGTTATACGGCTGCGTTTTTCAAAGATACTTGGGATATTATTGGTTCGGATGTTACTAAGGCGGTTTGTGAGTTTTTTACTAATGGTCGTTTGCTTAAGGAGCTTAATCACACTATTATAGCTCTAATCCCTAAGGTGAATGCTCCTGCTCGTGTGAATGATTATCGGCCCATTTCATGTTGTAATGTGTTATTTAAGTGTATTAGCAAGATTATTGCTAACCGCTTAAAAGATTGCTTGAAGAGATTGATCAGCCCGAACCAATCAGCGTTTGTGTCGGGGCGTAGTATCGCGGATAATATTTTACTTACCCAAGAGATCATGCATAACTACCATTTAGATCGTGGAGTGCCTAGATGTGCTTTTAAAGTTGATATCCAGAAAGCATATGATACGGTCGATTGGGAGTTTTTACGGGCTGCTCTTATTGGTTTTGGTTTTCATGATCGTATGATTTCATGGATTATGGAGTGTGTTTCGACTACTTCTTTTTCCATCAGCATTAATGGGTCTCTTCATGGCTTCTTTAAAGAGAAAAGAGGTCTTCGTCAAGGTGATCCTCTTTCTCCTTATTTGTTTACCCTTGTTATGGAAGTTTTTACTCTCATGCTTCATAGAAGGGTCCGTGAATCATCTAGCTTTACTTATCATCGCTACTGTTCGGAATTGGAGTTAATTAACTTGTGCTTTGCGGATGATTTGTTCCTTTTTGCTCATGGTGATGTTAATTCAGCTACCATCATTAAGGAGGCGTTAGATGAGTTTAAGGATGCTTCGGGTTTGAATCCAAGTATGCCTAAAAGCAAGGCTTACTTTTGTAATGTTCTCAACCATACCAAGTTAGCTATTCTTCTTGTTCTTCCTTTTGAGGAGGACCGCCTTCCGGTGAAGTATCTTGGTGTCCCCTTGGTTTCTTCGCGTTTAATCTTTAGGGATTGCAAGGAGCTAATTGATAAGGTTCAGAATCGGGTTAATGATTGGAAGAATAAGTCTTTGTCGTTCGCGGGGAGGCTTCAACTTATCCAATCTGTTTTAGGTTCTCTTAATGTCTTTTGGGCTTCGGTTTTTGCTCTTCCTTCTCGTGTGCTGCTGGACATCGAGCAAATCATGCGGGGTTTTTTGTGGTGTCAAGGTGGATTGAGTAGAGGGAAAGCTAAAGTCGCTTGGGAGGTGGTTTGTCTTCCTAAAAAGGAAGGTGGTCTTGGTATCCGTCGGCTTGATCATTTCAATAAGGCGCTTATGGTGTCGCATATTTGGAAGCTTCTTTCTTTAAAGGAGTCGCTTTGGGTGAAATGGATTCATGTTTATAAACTCAGAAATAGAAGCTTTTGGGAGATTCCTTATCGTGGCAAGATGTCTTGGAGTTGGAGGAAACTTCTTAAACTTCGTCCACTTATCCGGGAGTTCATATGGTCTGATATTGGTAACGGCTCCAACACGTCCATGTGGTTTGATAAGTGGTGTATCAATAGTCCTTTGTGTAACAACATTTATGCCCGTGATATTGCGAGGAGTGGTTTTAGCCTTGCATCGAAGGTTCATGATTGCATTCAAGGAGGTATGTGGAGTTGGCCGCATGAATGGATGGTTAAATATCCTTTCTTAAACTCTATTCCTGTTCCGGTTCTTAATGATTCTAAATCTGATGTATTGGAATGGCGAAATAGCGATGGTTCTGTCTATCCTTTCTCGGTGCAGCTTGTGTGGGAATCTATTCGTCCTAGGGATAATGAGGTGCCATGGTATGATTTGGTGTGGTTTTCATCTTGTATTCCAAGGCATGCTGTTCATATGTGGCTGATTATGAAGAAAAGACTGAAAACGCAGGATATGTTGAGCAATTGGGATGTTGCTGCTGGTCTTTCGAGTGTGTGTCCCCTTTGTGAGATGCAACCGGATTCTCATGAGCATTTATTCTTTGATTGTTCATTCTCCCAACAGGTTTGGAGTCGTGTTAAGCAATTTGCAGGTCTAATGGGTTCGAGTCCTTCTCTTGCCTCCATTGTTTCTATTCTTATGCCTATTGCCAAGCGGAAAACAGTTAAGAGTTGTATTGGGAAGCTTACCTTTGCGGCTGCTGCATATTTTATTTGGCAAGAGCGTAACTCTAGGTTGTTCAAGAGTTTGAAGAGATCGATTCAGGAAGTGGTGGATTGCATTATGTTCGCTGTTCGTTTGAAGCTTCTTTCTTGCCGATTCAGGAAGTCCAAGGATGCAATTATGTTTGCTCGTCTTTGGGAGCTGCCATTGTCTATGTTAAAGTAATCATGTTTTATTGCTTGTGTACTATTAGATGGTTCTTTCCTATTGGTGTAATTGGATATGTAGTGGTTGTTAGGTCTCATATGGCATGTCATATGAGTAGGGGCTGTTCAAGCTGATTAGCTTGAGGTTAATGTGGCACATAGTCACATTCCATTGTACTTCATTGACTTTTTTGGTGTAATATAATTTACCGGGGTTGTTTGTCCCCTTTACCCAAAAAAAAACTTTCGTCATCATTTGAGCATTTCATCGGGTATAAACCCTTTACCAAAAACAAGATACATTTGGCGAGCAGATTTGCTCGACCTAACTTTCATCGTCATTTAAGCATTTCATCGGGAAATTACCCTCTGTGTTAATATATTCAATATATTATATGAAAATTAAGAAATGAAAATCTTACATGTTCCGTTGAGTGTGGATCAAAGTGAGCAGGTGAGCATGGAATTTTATACCCTCCTAGTATATCTTCGGATGGCCCAACGGTTTTTACTTTATTACGCAGAACATCTGTAATGATTTTGTAATGACTCATATACTCTTCATGTTCGTGTGTTTATGTAAACTAAAACTGACTCATCAATGGTGAAGATGTAACCGCAGGAAGGGTTTCTCTTGGGCGAATTAAAAGACCGCGATACTTAATTCCACAAATCATAACTACTGCACATTTATTATAGAAACCGGATCTTATAATATAATATAGATATAGATATAGATATAGATATAGATATGACCCATCATTAACATTTGGGAGGTGATATGCACACCCGTGCACACCACAAAATTACATGTGTAATGCATATGATACAACACTACATATTCACTTTTGTGATGTGTGATCACTTTGTGTGGTGTGCATATCAACTCCCTTAACATTTAACCTTATACAGTTATGAGTTATCCGCCGTGTTTTTTAAAGTTTTTTTAGACATGTTATTATGATTCTTTTTTGCAAAACGGGTTTTATCCAATTTTGACCAACTGAGTATTTAATTTTAACTTTTATTTGTGAATCAATGTCTTAGTTTCGTCACTCTTTTATTTATGGTTTCCTCCGAAATAGTTTTTCTTAATTATTACTCGTATTATATATATAAAAAAAATACTTGAGACAAATGTTCCACAATCTTAGACAAAGGTGCCAAGCCGGCAATGCGTTATATAATAGATAAAAAGTTCCAAAGTAAAACAATGCTTAAACATCAAAGCCATTATTATATAGAGACAAATATATACGTCTATTTAGTCATTGTCTTCTCCCAAGCACTTTTGGCGATCACAAGCGTCTTCATAGTTGGAAACATTCAGTTTGTGTGATCAAGCAAAACTTCATCATGGCGGGCCATCATGATCGGAATCCATTCAGTCCTGACCACGATATCAATCCTTTCTCTGTACGTATGCTTTCTTTACACGCGAGCATTTCTAAAACGAAAATATTCATGTCGCGCACACGCTAGTTGCTAATGAATGTAATAATACATGTAAAATATATGTAGTTTCTATATTGGTTAAGAAACTAACATGGGTAGGAATTAAGATACATATATACATTTTTTTTCTTTGTATGTTACAACACTGATTATTGTTTAAAAGCTAGAACCATAGATATCTTTCTTATACATGATGTTAGTAACTTACGAAGAAGACTATATATACTTATTCAAAGTTGGATTGCAGAACCATCACAACATCCACGGGGTCACAACAAGCTCCAAGCTGTCAACTCTGTCTCATGAACCTGCACTCTATGGTCATGGTGGCTCAACTATCGATTCTCTGGATACACCTGCGGTAATTCTAGCTTTATATATAATAACTAAATAACATTAATTGTTCAAGCTGTTACATAGGAGTTATAATTGTGTATAGAGTTAGACTATATTGATCTTTACAAACAGTAAATAAGTGAATATAATGACATTGTTCATGGTCTATATGTGTTATATTTTGTCTTTAGTATTAACTTTATTAAATGTTTGGATCAATGATCAAAATCGTTCACTTATTTACATTTTTTTATTTGGAATATGTTTTGTAAGTAGAAACTAAAGAGAAAGCAAAAAGAGTTGGAAGCTAAGGAGGCGGAATTAAACAAGAGGGAAGAGGTAATTATCTAAAGTTAAAACAAAAATAATTAGAAAAACACTGTTTGAACATTGTCATGCAAATCCCGAACACTCCATTAAACTCATGTATAGTTTATAGAAATGAAAATTTATTTGCTAAATCCTACATCTATTCCTTATGCGGTCTAGTCTTTGATTATTAACTGGTTTCAATTTTTATTCAGATTCTCCGAAGAAAAGAGGAGGCTCTAGCAAGATGTATGTTCTTAACAACTTGTTACAATATGGTTATATAATTGTTAAACTACCAATACGAAAAGTAAAGAAAACTACAGCCTAAAATGTGCAAGATTAAAGATAATTCTATTTATGACACTGTAAGAAAAGTCATTCATATGTATTGTAGAAATAACGACGTACAGTTTTTTTTACAAAATTTTTACTTGTTTTGTTTTCTTTTAGCTGGAGCTGTAATCGATAATAAGAACTGGCCGTCATTTTACCCCATTGTCCATCATGATATTGCTGGCGATATACCTGTTCATGTCCATCGAATTATGTATGTTGCATATGCAACATTATTAGGTATGATAACAAGCTTGAACATTGCTACTCCAATGATGTAACAAAACCAAAACATATCGAAGCTGATATGATTATATTAACATTGCTTCAGGGGTGCCAATCTCACTTTTCTGGAATCTTATAACCAGTATAGCAATATTTGTGAGTGATGCAGGTTCGCTTTTGATCTCAGTAGGCTTTTTATCAGGTTTATGTATTAAAGTTATTAACAAATCGCTTACTTTTCTCTTCAGTTGGAGTCTTTGTATTCTTTTCCGCCATCTACTTCTTGTTAGGTACTCCAGGAGCTTTCTACTTCTGGTATCGTCCACTCTATCGTGCCTTTAGGTAAACATGTTTTCATAAAAACTATTTTACAATAAATCGAATGACTCATTAAATTTGTTATAGTGTTAAATAACTTTCCGTTAATGAATCCAACATTTTATGTTTCCCTAAATTCTTTTCCATATACAGGACTAACAATGGGACGAACTTTGGCTGTTTTTTCTTCAACTACGCTGTGAGTTGCATATTTTCATAATAACAATGACTTGTATATTATCATCATAACAATGAGTTGTAACTGATCACTTAAACTCCTGTCAGTATCACATAGTATTCTTTTGCTTCGCCGCAATTGGTCCTCGTATACTATTTGCTGGATTACATTTTGCGTGAGTTCCTCCCGCTTTTTGACAATTTTATGTGTTTTCTCCTTCACATTTATTATTCAAAGTAGGAATTAACTTGATAATGGTTGGTGTTTCAGAGGGATTCTGAATGCAGTGGGCCTTATGAATAAACATCCTGCACTTGCCGTAAACTTTTAATTTCATTAATCTTCTTACCTTAACAATTCTTGTCTGTACTAACGGAACACATAACCGGTTTTATTTGTAGATTATGAGCTTCATTGGATCCGGATTCTTCACAATTGAGCTAGTTCTAAGCATATGGGTTATGCAACAAGTCTATAGACATTTTCGAAACAGTGGTCAAAAAGCTACAATATCAGTCGCGCTTTGAGCTTCGAAAATGAAAATCAGACGGCGATAACAAGAATCCCACAATCTTTGATTTGATGATTTAATGATTTACTTAGAAGCCAATATTTGTATTCTATTAACTACTCGTTTTGTTATACAATTAATATATTTCTTTGTTGTAACATATGTAAAAAGACTTGTTTCATTTGATGTTTTTCACTAAAATTCTAGGAACATATATTTCATTACTCAACTCTAGGGTTGTCTTAATTTTTTTGTCCATTATATATTAACTAGTTTCATAGCCCGGGCGGGCTAGCTCCATGATATTTCTTGATAAGAAAATAAACTTTGCAACAAAGGAAATCGTAAATTTATAACAATGTGGGATGATATGTGCCGAGCAAACATGTTGAATAAAAGAACCCAAGTCAAATCATTTGCATCACAAAAAAGATAACATATCACATAGTTAAAAAAAGTTTAGATATTTAAAGCCATGAAGAAAGTACTCTTTACCAATCATATACCCTAGTGGCTTGTGCCTGCGTATATCCGTATATTAGTCCTCGAAGAAAAATCTCATTCACATGGTCTTGTAATAAAACAATTGTTGTTAGACTAACCATTTCAGCTTTGGGTCAGTGGATACCGACCCTTTCTTCATGCATCCAAGATATGTTTGTGTGTGATGACGTTCTTCATGCATCCAATCACAAAACATAGCTTAGGGGCTGTTTCTTTTTCACTTAATGAGATGAGTGCTAACAAGTGTGGGGCCAAACTTGCACATTTATTGTTTCTTTTTCATCTGATTTAGCCTCTTGTTTGGGAAGGCATAAAAAACCTCCCTCTCTCCATCCAGATGCTAAATCAGAGACACTTAGCCTATTTTTTTTACCACACCAAACAAATCTTGCAATACTTCATATTTTCAAGATGGATCAACCGTAGCCTCATTCACCACCACTGCAACCTCCTTGTCGGAGATCATTCTACCTTCGATGGCTGCCTTTCCTCTATGTCGTTGCAGCACCACATACATACCATAGCAGTGATCGATCTACTTCATCAATACATATTACTTCAAGTCATAATGCTTTCGATGCTTTAATCAAACCCAGTTGAATCAAACTTCATAAATATTTCTCATTGTATTATTTAAAAAAGATAGATGGGTTGTTGACGACGGAGGTACGCGAAAGGTCTACCGGAAGATACCTCCGATAGGATTTCCGATAAGACCACCGGACGATAACCGAAGCAACTCAAGGACGGCTCATGCTCCTGAATTCACGAAATCGTGTCCCCAAGATTCCATCTGACACCTGACAAAAGGTACTAGGCATAGCTCACAATCCCATGCCCTAAAGTACAAATACAATGCGAGAACAGTGTTTGTACTGTTACTCTAGTGTGTATAAATACCTTGTATTTAAGATACCCTAATTCAATCAATTGGAAACCAATCACTACACTTTTACTTACATTTAATCTACAGAATATCCCGCCACTCATCCTCACGCCGGAGCTTGGTCTTGGGACTCCCCCAAGACGAGGCTAACGCATTTGTCATATACGTTTCAGGAACTTAAAGGACTCCGGCTCACTCAGAACGGAATTGACCTCTAGGGTGCGAAGATTTACTTCAACAAATTGGCGCCATCCGTGGGACCGATAGTCAATCTACCGGAGCACTAGAATGACAGGAGGACTGCTTAGGGGAAACCCAGGAGATAACATAGGTCCGACGCCGGTGGGTGTCATCGGGTCCACCTCGGGGGAGCCTCTCGAAGTCAATGTCGAAACTCCTCTCACCGAAGCAGCTCCCCCCGTCAGAACACAGATCGAGGGACACCTCTCGGCACTCAAGTCGTTACTGAAAGAACACAACGGCAGGAGAAATGTGTCTCCGATACGCTTAAATTTTGACGACGAAGAGAATTGGGCGAAGAGACAGACGGTGGTCACGGGAAAGGAAGTAGGGGACGCTGACCTCAGTAGACCCTTCAAGGAGGCAGTTAAAACCCCTTTGACCCGAAGGATAATAGAATTCTCCGGTCCAGAATTCAAAATGCCGGCAAACATCAAATTGTACGACGGGACCATCGACCCGGAAGATCATCTTAGTCGATTATCGTCCGCAGCGAACTCAGGAGAATGGCCCATGCCGGTGTGGTGTCGAATGTTTCAACAAACTCTGGATGGGAGTGCGGGAGGATGGTTTAAGAACCTCTCGCAAGGAAGCATCGATGGATGGGTGGAACTCAGGCAGCAGTTCACAACTAGATTTTCGACAAGAAGAGCATGCTTCAAAACCCAACAGAAATAACCAAGATGATCGCAAACATCATCAAAAAGTATTATTGTTTGCTAGCTCATGACACCGAAGCGTCGTGACATTTGTGTGCAATTAATTGCAGAATAAACCCTTTCAATGCCCTTTACGATGTTCTAACCCGAAACATCCCAACCCGACATGGTATACGTTTGTTGTCCGGTACACCGGCACAGTGAGCGCTACTCACCCAAACGGGGATGTCAATCCCAAATAGATCTATTTATAACATTCGCGCTCGCATAATGTAATTCCCAACTACGACTATGCAATTGACAGTTCATGATAATGGGCTCAGTGGGTTATCGCTACTTAGGCAAACACATAACCATTATATAAAATGTACCCTTGCGTCCAGTTTGTAAAACAAGCATGTTATCACCCCAAAGATATAAATCATTTATATAATTGTAAAAATGTGGGGCCATGAACTCACCTTAGCAGGTAGTTCCCAGTTTGATATAAATATCCAAGCAGGTATCGAAACCACACCGTCAAATACCTAAGTAAATACGGTCACGTCTTAGTTTACTTGTTTAAACTAACGACTCTATATATAAACTAAATTTCATTTTAAGTTTATATATACTGTTATCACTTGTGTTTATATATACTGTTATCACTTGTGTGGTGGTGCCCACGATTAATGTATTTATTATTTCGATGAATGTCGTAAACGTGAAATCGTTATTTAATAAATATACTTTATTTATTAAAATCGTTATTAATTTAACCCGTTTATAATCCGAATATACTTATATTCGATTGTCTTGTTAAACGCTTAATTAATTCACTTTCGTTAATAAAATACCTCCTGGTAGTTATAGTTATTACTACTGGTAGTGTTGTTCCTGCTGGTAGTGTTATCGTTCCTGCTGGTAGTGTTGTTCCTGCTGGTAGTGTTATCGTTCCTGCTGGTAGTGTTGTTCCTGCTGGTAGTGTTATCGTTCCTGCTGGTAGTGTTGTTTCTGCTGGTAGTGTTATCGTTCCTGCTGGTAGTGTTGTTTCTGCTGGTAGTGTTATCGTTCCTGCTGGTAGTGTTGTTTCTGCTGGTAGTGTTATCGATTTCCAAAAAGCCAGATTTTGCCCCCGCCTTACGACCCGTTATCACTCACTTTTAGACTTAACGAACCTCGCGAGGAAGTAAAACGACCTTCCGAACGACTTTCATGTTTCGGCCGAAGGCCGAAACGGACTCGAAAGTGCCCGAATCGAGCTCTTAAAATCTGGACAGCAAGCGCCCTATTTCTAGTGCTGAGTTTTTATATTAATGATATATATCTCGTTTTTGGCATAACTTTTTCGTTATTAGGAGTTACAAGACGATCCTTATATGGAAACGATCGTCTAAGCAAGCTCTACCATATTTCTGAGCCTATAATCAGATTTACCAATTTCTCGATCCTCGTTTGGCGTGCCAAACTTTCTGGTCACAGTAAGCTCATTACAAACTCTGCTAAAATCCGTTTTTGACCAACAAGCTCATCACAACTACATCTAACATGACATACAATTTATACTTAGCCCACTTAATCGTTTTCATACGTTACTTGTTACATGAAATCGATAGATAACCATCTATATGCGTTTCTAAGCCTTGTTCTTTGCGTTAAACATTAAAGTTCACGTGTATATTCGTGTTTTATGAATCCTAGCACCACACACGATTTCAAATGATAACATATATGCGTGCGTGAACCATGCATGGGTCGAACCACGTGCGTTTCACGTACCCTTGAGTTATAAACTCGATCAATAAGCAAACTTGCAATAAAATCGACATTTATACGAGTAAGAAAATCAACACGAGTGCGAGTTACGACTTACAAAAGGGTCCTAGCTTTGTGTCCGTTTCTTCTTACACCCAAACGTGTAATATTAAAAGCTTCAAAGCTTATAACCCGTTCCTTAGCTCATGTAAATGCCTCCTAAGGTCACTTGGACTTAAGAAATGCAAAAGGGGGTTCGAGTGTGGTTTGGTTTTGGGAAGTGACGAGTGAAATATAAGCCAAATGGGTTGTGTGGTTTCTTGAGAGTGTTTGATAAGTTCTTGGAACTCATCACTAGTGACTAGCAAGTCTTATTTATAGAGAGTGTGAGCTAGTCAAGTCTTCTAGTCACACAAACTATTCGAACGTGCCCTAGTACTACTTTAGAGTTTCTAGTTTGCTCAACTTGATCTTAAACCATCCCATCAAGGGACAAGAACTTTAATTAGTTGAGTGTTGTTCAAAATTTGGCTAGATATGCAAGTTTGCATATCGTGGGTTCTTCCTAGTCAATAATCACTACACACACAACACAAAGAAAAGAACCAAGTGGCTAGATATTTGCAAATATCTTATAGAGACAAGATGTGACTAGCTTTAATGAGTTAAGGGAGGTACATGCTTTTCCTAAGACTTTCTAGTAGATTTAAAAGATTTTGTGATCATTGATAATCACCTAGGACGATTTGTTTGGCTCTTTTGGCCACATTCGTGGGTTTTGAGACACTAGCACAAGATTTTTGATTAAATCTTGTGCTTAGATATTTTAAATGTGTACCGGTTTAAGTCTAGGTAAGTCTAGGTATTTCCGTGGTGCGTCTAAGTTTATTTTTATTGCGAAACGTAAGTCATTTACGTGACCAATAATAAATAAAAATAAGCAAGTTTGATAATCTATTACACTAAATTATTACTAGGACAATTACTGGGACATAAACCTTAATTTATTTGGTGGGTCCATTCTCGTAAAATGATTTCTTTTTAAGTCTACGCGATTTAGCTTAAACATCAAAATTAAAAGTAAATGCGTATCGGGCTAAAGTAAATTGTTGACATTAAAGAGTCATACAATACGTGAAAATCAGAAATGTTACATTGCTCCCCCTCAATTTTACATATGTTTGACACCAAAATAAATGATACCAAGTTGTAAAATGAATATAAAATTGAGGGTGAGGTAGTGTTACTACAAAATTTGCCTTTGTGTCTAATAAGCCTTAGTCCTTAATTGCCTTTGTGTCGAATTTGGATTTCTCTAAATTGGATTTGTTTATGATTACCGAAAATGAAATTCGATAGATACTAGAAAGTTTGTTTCATCGAAATAGCCTTTTGTAGTAACACGAATCGCATAACGGATTTTGCTAACACAAATCGCCGTGCACAAATTTTTTGCCACAGTTTATGCAATGTAACAAATCACAGAAAACACAAATTTTTTGCCAGAGTTTGCGCAATGTAAAAAATCGCAGAAAACACAAATTTTTTGCCAGAGTTTGTGCAATGTAACAAATCGCAGAAAACACAAACATTTTTCCAGAGTTTGTGCAATGTAACAAATCGCAGAGAACACAAATTTTTTGCCAAAGTTTATGTTTGTGCAATGTAACAAATCACAGAAAACACAAAACCTATATGTGCACAAATCTCAGAATGCAATATTACACAAATCGCAGAATGCAAATTTCTCAGAAACACATTTCTCAGCCATCATACACATTTCGCAAAATTCAAGCTATTGACACATTCCGCAAAATTCAACCTTCTACCCAGAATTTTTTGATCCAAAAACGTTGTTTGACTCTTGAATAAGCTTCTAATAAGCACATATATCATGGAAGTACATCTTGATCATCACAAACAACAATAAATAAGCTCGAAATGATCCAAAAAGCACCAAAACTTTCGGTTTCAAAAACTTTATAAAAGCTTCACTTTTAATCCATTAAAAACAATTTTTGTGGAAAACTAGAAGAGGGGTTGAATAGTTTAATGCTTTTTAATTTAAAGTGTTGTTTGTTTATAAAAACTTAGATTCAATTTTATATGATCTCAATATGTGCACAATATAAACAATATAAGTAAGTAAATAAATGACAAGTAAATATGAAAGACAAAAGATAAGAGTTAGAAGGATCAAACCACAACACGAGGATTTATAGTGGTTCGGTAACGAAGCACCTCTTCGCCCTACTCCACTCCCCGAGCACCAAACTTGAGAGTTCTCTTCACTATGTCAACAAACTCCCTTTAGGCGGAGAAAACCGTACACAACTAAGCTTACACCGATTTTCGACACTAAGCCAAATGTCGAGTTCTAATCCTAGATAGAACCAATCTATCACAACTAATCACACTACTTCACAACAAATTACTATTTCGCTTCACTTTACAACTTCTCTCTACTTCACAACTTCTCTTTGCTTCACAACTTCACTTCACCAAGACACTGCTTCGATCAAACCAATCTAACACTACTTACTAAGATCACCCCGATCTAACTATACTTATAATGATCACAACAATATACTTATTGTACACAACTACAATACACACCTTCACAATATACACAAATGATTTACAAGATATAACACAACTATACCAACTATACTATAACACTTCTTGACTTGATGGTAAGAAGTAGTCTTCTCTTGCCCTTGAGGAATTAAGCTTGAATCACTTGGAAACAAGGATTTATGATTAAATGAGCAAAGGAAAGAAAGGAAAGTATAAACTGATTTAGAACAGAAAGAAAGTGTGTGCAAAAGGTGAGAAAAACATGGGGAACAGTCCAGTATTTCTAGGCAAGCTGGGGAGCTTTTTTGTCTGGTCGGCCCCCTTAATTGTGGTGCCGGTCCCCTTAAAATTAAGGGGGCCGCCCAACCTGGACGCTCTTTTTTTGTCTTTTATGGGGGAGGTGTTTTTTTGGAAATTTCTAGCCGTTTTTTGGTAGAATATTGAATTTCAAAATTATTTATTATGAATAAATACATTTCTTTTAAATATAAAATGTTTTGTAAAGTTATAAAATTATTTGTGATTTTTTATAAAATGTGGGTTGGATAAAAAATTCCTTTGATCATAAAATGCATTAAACATGTATTTATTCATACCTTTTATAGTGATTAAAATTTGAATGAAAAATTACTACAATTACTTGGTTTCGTTTAATTTTACATTGAAACGTCTTTTACATTTTGTGATTATCAAAATATAGAGAGGTTGAAAAATATTAATAACGTCTATCAACAATCTTCCCTTTTTTGATGATTACAAAATCTAAACTCATTAAATGTAAAATTATTTTTAAACAAATATTTAGTAAGTTTTATTTCCATTTCTCCCCGTTTTTGTAGAATCAAAAATGCTTCGTCGATGAATATGTGAAAAGTCGACGGGATAAACGCTCCCCCTTGATGTGTATTCCCTCTCGTTCAAGGGCACCAAGGAATCGAGCTATGATAAGTTTGCTACAAAAACAAGTTAGAGGAACAACACCAATGTTTCTAACATATAGAAAAAGAAAAACAATATTTAAACATGTTGATAATGCTTAACAAGTGTCAAGTTATTTGTGTAAACTAACAATCATAGATATGTATCAACTATGAGAAAAAAATATAAGACTAAAGATCATTCATTAAACATAAAAAATTATGTATAAAACACAATCATGCATACATCAAATAGAAGTAATATGCTTGAAGCATATTAGTACAACATACATAACCATTAAACTACAAAGGTCCTAATATACCTAGAAGTTTATAAGACTTGCTTGCAAAAGGTTTGGTTGACAATTATTTGAAAATGGCTAAACATGGTGTATGTTTAGTTTGGATAAAGTGATGGTGGTGGTGAATTGGGTGGTGGTGGTTGTGAGAGCATGTGTTCAATGTAGGAAAACATGTATTGGAGTTCATATCTCAATCCAAAGATGAGAGTACGGTTGTGAATACAACACAAGCATGAATCTCCATGAGCTTCAAGAAGATTTCAAGGAATGGGATGACCAAAGAGAGATGGAGAGGGTGATGGAGTATTAAGTTGGACATCAAGTGGGGTAATTGGTGAAAGGGGTGGAGAGTGAGCCCATTGTCGCATTTTTCTTGCGTTGAGAGTGGTGGAGGAACTCTTGGAGGAGGAGATGTTGGTGAGTTCAAGTAACCATTGGTTGATGGTGATGTGGATAAGGTTGGTGATTTGGGTGTGTAGTAAATGGAGGATGAGGAAGTTCCTTTGGTTGATGGTGTTTTTGAAGGTGCATTAGGATCACTAGGTGATGAGAGTTGATGTTTAGGTGTCATCTTGAGTTAAATCCATAAACAATTGTTTTCGTGAGATTATGTTAATTTTTGGTCTCTTGGAAGGTTTGGAAGTGGAAGCTTTAGTGGATGCCATGGAGGTTTATGGTGGTTGATGATGGATGAAGAAGGTGATGAAGTGATAGTGAACATTTAGAGGGAATTTATTGGAAGAAAATAGTTTGGAAATGGAATAGATTTGAATTAGTTTTAGGATTTCCAAAATGTGTTTGAGTTTTCTGGGTAAGGATAGCTGAGGCTAGGTAAAAAAGAGTCAAAAAGCAAAAAGAAATAGTAAAACCCATGAATCAGGTGGCCGACCCCCTTATTTATGGTGCCGGCCCCCTTATTTTTAAGGGGACCACCCTTATCAATTAAGGGGCCGCCCATCTGATGCATTTCCAGACGACCTAAAATTTGATTTTTGTAAAAAATTTATAGGAAAGGTTGTGTGTTAATGGTCAATTTGCAGCAAGTCCTATGTGAACAAGTATGTGCATGAAATAAGTATATCATATATGTATGCAATTTGTAAAGATATATGAGATATAAACACAAAGATCATACTAATAACACACAATAATGAGAGGTTCTAAGAAAGATAAACAAGTTCACATTCTTCTGACTAAGTCGGGTTGTCATCACACAAGTAATTAAACATAAACATAAGTTCACACAAGGTCCTACATAAATTATTATACCGAGCTAATCACCACTCAACATCTTCATTTCTTTTTCTTGCCAAAGACTCCTCGCAATGCCTTGCCAAATGATTTGAATCCACCTCTAACTTCTTTATAGATTTGTTATGTTTGATTGAGCAAGTCGGTTTGTCGCTCGAAGAGAAGATCATCATCTTGTTTAGAAGAGGTGGGAATGTCGTATCGTTGGTAATTAAGAGTTTTGAGAGAGTTTAGGTAAGTAGTTGGAGATGGGGTACTAACATGAGAAGCACCATCATCCTCATCATCATCTCTATGGTGAGATGAAGATCAATGGTAATGATGGGCGGAAGTGATGAGACGGAGTGACGAGCTTTTCCACGATCACTTCGGGGTTTTAGGTTTGTTTTAAAGCGAGTGGACGCATGACACGATCAACAGAATTGTAAATGCCATTGTCAAGGTGAGGGTAGTGTTCCATAACATATCAAAAGAGACGTGTCAAGAACATACCATAAGGAAGATGGGCTTTAGGAGATGCCCGTGCACTTTCAATTCTTTTGACAAAGAAATAGGCAAGATTATATTGTTGCTCGGCTAGAATACAATATAATATATGAGCAAGGCAAGCCATGAGATGGTCCCGGTGGCCTCCTTGTCCGAACACATTCTCACGAATGAGTTCTTCCCATCGCTTTAAGTCTTGTCTAAGTTCTTTGGTTAGAACTTGATTTGGTGAAAGAATGACGTTTTTGCTTTTGATGGTGTGGTTAGAGTCAACACGTTGAAATTGAAGAAATTGATGAATTTCTTCAGGAGTAGGAAGGTCGGTATGATATGGTCCTTCAGTTTCTTAGGAGTATGCAAGATAATCAAAATCCCATCCGTTTGTGAAGACGGCTTGGCTGTTGAATGGAATTTTGAGGATTTAACCGAATTGTGCGAGAGAGAGTGATGAATTCGTTTTGAATCATGAAGGAGATAAGAATGAAGCCGGAGTCATCTCTTTGAAGAGTGACCTGACTATAAAAGTCTAGAATAAAACGAGGGACAATTGTCTCATTAATTTCGTAGAGACAATTGAGACGTATGTTAGAAAAACAACGATCAATGTGATGAGATGTGTAGTAAAGTTGATCAACAACTCTACCATCATGAATGCATCGATCTTCGATAGGTTTGTAGAAGTGTGCGATAGTGGGAGAGATACCGGGTGTTTGGATACTTTGGGAATGTAAGAGCGAGTAAGAGAGGTATCACCAACTGTTGCTCGAGGCATGTTTATCACCTAAACAAGACAACAACGAAATAAATTATTAAAAATAAAAAAAAAAGTTTTGAAAAATGACATATGTGGGACAAGGATTACTTCGACTCTAAAAACAAAAACCTAAGAAGTAATCCATATGTTTCTTAATTTATTTTTGACTCAATCTAGAGTGTCGAAGAATATATATTAATTATATATTTCAACATCTAGGAAATGATCCAAACACTCCCTTATCAATACAAGACTTGACTAAATCGTCGAAAAATATACGTTAAGTTGTATATTTCATTGACTAATATAAGTTTATTATTTTTGACTTGACGAGAATGAAATGGTGTTTGTTTTGACCTAAGACACTGTTTTAAAACGCACAACCAAACGCCCCTTTATTTTATAGTTTTTATTGGACGTATCAATATATATATATATGAATTATATATCTTGATGACTTATACAAGTTAGTTATGTGTTCATACAAGTGATAAAAATGTGGTGATGGTCATTTCGACTTTAAATTTCTATCCTAGCAAATCAACCAAACACCCCTTTATTTTTATAAAATTTCACCCATTGATTCGAAAAATATATATTGACTTATGTATGCTTTGATAATCAATGTATGATCATTTTAATGTGTTTTTGGCATGAATCAACAATGTATAACCTTTTTGTTTTGAGAATTTCAAAATTTTGAAAATGTATATATGTTCTTAATAAATTTTTGACCCAAAAAAATATAATTGAATCTTAATGGAAATTTTGAGTTCCTGTTACTACGGGGATCATTATAGTTATGAATTTCCTAGACCAAATCATAGAAATATAAAAGACACAAATTTTTTGAAAAATACCCAATTTTGATTAAGAACAAAATTAGATGAAATCGGAAGAGAAAGGTATGATGAATCTTATAATGGATGTTGTTTAATCACATTGTAGGTGTTTGACTCTCGCGAAATTGGATGGATTTTGAGTTTGGGAATGAGTTTTGCAGAGGGAAGGACTGCTTGTCGAATTAAATAGGCCGATCCCCTTAAAGATAAGGGGGCCGCCCATTTTAACACGGCCAGTCCCCTTAAATATAAGGGGGCGCCCATCTGAACGACCAAGTTTTCTTGGTTTTTGATTTTGACTAGTTTTGTCAATATACATTTATCAAAATACGTCGAGAGATACTAGTAATATTATTTTAGATAATCTAGTTGTCGAAAAGTGACGTCGAAGATGAGACGAAAAATACTTGACACATTTGATTGAATTTTTCGCTTAATCAAATGACCTTAAATAATTTCCGACGAAGTATTTAAGTAGTCAAGCATTTTAAACCAAGAGGAGATTTAAAGATGATTGAGGAAATTTGATGACATTTTAATTCAGCTTTCGCTAATTAAAAATACTTTGATTATTTCGGATGAGATATTCAAGTTGTCAAGCCGAGAGAAGATTTAACGAGGATTTAGTGACGTTTTCAATAAACTCATTGTTAATTGAATGAATTAATTACTTCGAACGAAATAATTAATTGTCATGATTTAGAGTGTTTGCGAGGCAAGAGAGATGTGACGATAAATAAATACAATGGAGTCAAGGCTCGATAAGACGATTCCGATAGACGTAGTTTATTGTAGACGTGTAGTCGAGGCGGACGACGTAGTCGAAGGGAGTTTGTTTCATCTATATTGTTTTGATGTCATGCCTTCCAGCGTAAAATGTAAAACTAATCCTACTTGTATGTTAATTATTACCCACTAACTCACTTTTCTTTATCTATGTGAGTTCGCTACAAGTGGACATAGAAGATTTCCATTTTATAATGGTACGTAGAGAATTCTAATTCAACTACGTAAGAGAAGAGTTCATAATGAACACTTTCTCTTAATTCTAGAAAACCAACAAATGGTATTTCTAGTGACTACACTTATTTTTTCAAGCTTAACTTTACTCTATTAACTATAACCTTTTAGTTTAGCAAATATTATTTATAGCATAACATCACATAATCATTTAACACTTTTCACATAATCAATATTCTAAGTAATTGGGAAAGAAAGCGTACCTTTGCCAAATTAGATTAGATTAGAGAGAGAAAGTAAAGAGAGAAATAAAAATGGAAGATTAAATTAGAGAGAGTGAGGGTGGAAGATTACACACACATAGAAAATGTGAGAAATGGTAACCAACACCCTCTCCATGTGTGGAGAGGGTCCTATTTATACCCTAAGGCCACCATGGGCTCGTGGGCTTTTTAACTTGGGTCGGGATTAGCTTATCTTGGGCTTTGAGTATTAAACATGGACAATATTAGATTACAATCCAAGCCCATTTAACCTGACTAGCCTATTACTTAACAAGACTAATTGCGACTAATAAGACCGATAACATTCTTGTTCGACTTATATAAAATTAAGGCTAACAATCTCCCCCAATGTTGAGGTCTTCTTTGATCTCCCCAACGTTGACGTTCTTGATGGAGGTTATCTTGATTTGACTTTATCTTCCCCAATGTTGAAGATATGACGTTCGAGCTTTGCCTTCTTTGGTCTCGTCTTTGTCTTTTCTTGTTTGTAATGGCTTTGTTTATTCATGCATAAGACGACCGATGACATTCTTTCGGTGTCGTTTATGTGATCTTGATCTTGAGCCTTCATCTTTTGACTTTAAGTTCTTGAGATCTTTCATCTTGCATCATCTCCTTGACTTGAATCCTCTTGATTTGACTTCCTTGATCAACTTGTGCTTTTGACCGACATACTCATACTTATTGCATTCTTGTTTTAATTATATGAACATAAGGCTAACAATCTCGCCAAAATACGATTCTTGATTTGACTTTGAAGATCTTTGAGGAAGTTTAGGATCAACACTCTTGATGCTAAGTGATTGACTTTTAGAGCTCGAGTATAAGTATGTGGTAATGAATCTAACTTCGTTGGTACATGGTTACAACACCGACGATTGAATCCGCATTTAAAAGGTTAGTGATAAACAAAAGATATGAACGAAAGTGTCTTTG
>BQNB010004867.1:0-105298 GCA_026074375.1 Tanacetum coccineum
TCTCTTTTTCGATTCTCTCTCTCTCTAGTTTCTTTGATTCGTGGTTCGGGTTATGAAGTGAAAGTGTTAATCGGGTTCCTACAGAGAACAATGTGTAGTTTTAGTATGGGGGGAATCTATCGATTTGATTATACCAGCGTCCGTTGTTCTCACGTAACCTGTTTTTCCACCAAAAATTTGTGATTTATGTGAAAATAGCAAAGTTTAAAAATTTTTGTGCATGATAAAGTAAAAAAAGTGATAAATGTTGGAATAAAGTGATGAAATAAGTGTTGTGACACAAATAAAGGTAAGAACGAGAAATAAATTTTGATCCGACCGGTTTTATACCTTAGCTTTTTTCCTTAACATATTTAAATCGAGTTTGTTGCTAGTCTTATGTAGGCTTATCCATTATGCCGAACTCGATTTACTAGAATTAAGATTGCTGCCAGTCTATGTGACTTGTTAAAGTGCCGATCTTAATTCGCTAGGCTATGCATTCGCAAGTCTCTTTCTTAGAGATTTTAAATTGCGAAGAACAAGAAATGATAGTGTTAATTATAAGTCATGATATTAAACGTGGAATAGTTGGTTTTCTTTCACGCTCTTAAGTATTAATTGTGGCTTTTTCTCCCATTAGCTTGTTTCACTTGTATATTAATAATGTTTAATAAATAAGGTTGTCCGGTTCAACTTAATCTTTAGTGAATTGCCACTAACTTGGAAGACGGCGCCAATAAAATAGGTACACATCGGGATTCGGAATTTGGCAAACTATATATATCATATGAATAAATATTTTGCTTATCCCTTAAAGAGCCTTAGGGTATATGGCGTAAGTGATTAACTTGTTCATACCTTAAAGAGCCTTAGGGTATATGATGTGAATGATTGAATCATATTAAATGATTTGTTTGTACCTTAAAGAGCCTTAGGGTATATGACGTAAATCAAGTTAAATAAATAAGTAGCCTAATAAAAGCCAAATTCCGGTCACCTCGATGTGAACCTCATCGGTTTTCAAGGATAGAGGTTGAAGCTAATTTTTATCTTTAACCGTCCCGCTTTATTTTCAGATTTAATAAATATCGAAATAAGTCTTAATGAGCCTTCGGGTATATGACAAAAATAAAATCTTGAGATACAAAATTAGGAATAAGGGAGGAAAAGTAATACACAATTAGTATTTGTGAGTAGTGTTAGTATCATGACTTGTATTTGAAAATGATCTTGTTTTTAAGCTTAGTATGGAAAAGTGAAAGTTGGGGACGATGAATTTATTTTGCTTGTTCCATGATCCTAAGTATTATCAAGAATAATGAAAGCATGATGTATTGAAGCATTGAAATATGGAAAGTCATGAAAAAGCATAAAAATGGAAAAATATTGAAAATGGAAAAACGGGGCTTTTCAGAGCTAATGTTTCTTTAATCCCTTAATATGAATACTTAGCTACTTTTCGAGGTAATTAATCAAGGGGGATTAAGATTCTTTGTTTTTCTAAAGTGTTAATATTACGTGAGGACACAGCAATACCTTAGTATGGGGGAATTTGGTATGTGTTATTTTACACATACCTTTTACCTTGAAAAACGAACCAAAAAGACCAAAAACATAATAAAAATTGCAATATATGCTTGTTTTTGTGTTTGTGTATGTGCAGGTACGAATATTAAAGAAATAGACAAAAGAAAAGACAAAACGGACACTAACGAGCACGAGATTGGAAAAAGCGTGAAAAGCCAGAGCCGGGGATGTGATTCAACATTTTTGGGAAATCTTAAACTTTTAAAATAAATCCTAATCCCTTATTGTTAACAAAAGTCATCCTAAATCCTAAACCCATTTGCACCGTTAGTCCCTAAATCATTACACCATTACTCCTTATAGATTTGCACCATTAGTCCTTTTAACCTAACAACACCCTTAAATCCCTAAACTCCCCGTTAACCCTTTAACTTATACCCTGGACCAACTCCCTTTCATAAGCCCGAGTCAAACATTTATTAACCCGGGTCAACGCCCTCAAAAATCATAATTACTGTTCATCTTTCCCAAGTTTTCCCTCCCTCACTTACACACACACACACATGTAAAATCAATTTACCCAAATCCCATATCTAACCCACACTCTCAAAGTGCTTCTAGATGATATTGCTGACACATCTGACAAAAGGGGAGCCACGCTGGCAATCCCCAGCAACGTGATTGGATAATAAGGCGTGACACACAATCCAATGGTTCAAAATGATGAGATATTGAGTTGGTTATGATTAGAAGGCTGAGATTAAAGAAGAGAGGAGCGTCCTGAAGGCTAGAACCTTCCTGACATCACTATAAATAGAAGAGAAGCTCACACAGCTGAAGGCATCTAGGAGTGGGAGTAGAATAGGTAGATTAGCTTATTTTTCAGCTTATTTTTATGTTTTCATTATAATTTCAGTTTTGAAAGTATTGTAACTCAGTTTGCTTAATAAAATTTAAGTTTCATTTCAATTCGTGTTATGTACCTTGAAATTTACTTTTACAATTTAAATTTGCTTTTAAATGATCAAATAAGCTGTTAATAAGCTCGTATCAGTCTCTCAAACTTATATAATGGTCATATAAGCTTGTTTAAGCTGTTTGATCATCTGGTTTAGTAAATTATCTCTTTACTTATAAGGAAATGAAATTTAAGCTTTTGGAAGATAAGCTAGCCTTAGAAGAGCTTATGGGTTTTTAGATTGCTTATTCAATAAGATGGGTAGGTTAGAGCTTAATAGGTGTATGTTTATCCCTGTTTGGTGCAAGGGATCAAAGGTTTCGTCCTTCTTAATTTACGCGAGGATTGGCAGGGACGAGGAGTGGGAGAGGCGTTTAAACTTTGTTTGCTTATTGTTTTGCTTATTTTTGTTTAAATATCTGTTGTTTATTGCTTATTTGATCTTAATGTGTCTTATTCTATATCTATCTTAGCTTATTTTATACTTTGGTAGTGTAAAAATGATGAAACGGAATTTAAGAGGGTGTTTGGTTTCTTGTTTAACAAAAGTTCATTTTGATTATTTTCTAGCTTAATTGGTTTTTAGATTGTTCCTTTCAGCTTTGCTAGAACCTATTAAATTCATAGAATAAGAAAATGTTAGGTAGAATTGCTTATAGGATAAAACTGTTAAGCTTTTAGTGTTCTAGACTTAGAAATTTCATGTTTTGCTGATCTAAGGGGCTTAACAGCCTAATTCTCTAAATAGCTGTTGTTTTTGAGTTTAAATTTGCTTAAGTAGGTTAGAAACTAAGTCTGTTTAGGGCTTAATAAGCTGATGTTAGCTTAAAATTAAGCTAATATTAGAAAGTATAGGGGTGTTTGGAATAATGCTGCAAATTGCTTATTTTGTGCTTGTCTGAATCTCTTGATGCTTATGGCTTATCTGCAATGCTATAGACTAAGGGCTTTAGCTTTGTTAAGCCAATTGGCTTATTCCATGAACTTATTTTGGTTACTATAACGTTAAGATAATAGAGTATTAATATAAATTTGTTTTCATAACTGTTTGCTGCATTAAGCTCAGTCCTAGTGCTTATTTCCTGTTCTGAATTGCTTATTTCCTTTCTTTAGTTTCTTATTATTTATACTTATTAGGTTGTGCTTATTAGTCCTTAGAATAAGCTGTTTTGAATTCTAGAAATGAATAAGCTTGTATCAAAGTTAGTTTTTTTTCTAAATGTTTTCTAAAAAAGGTCATGGGGGTCGAACCCATGATCTCCCCCTTCACACTCAATGCATTTAACACACACTCATTAACCAAATGTGCCCTTGGGTCTTTTCTGTTTTCATACCAACACATTATTCTTTTAAGCCTTGTTTTCTTTTTAAGCTGTCAGCCTTTAAAAGCTTATTTACAGCTTATTCTTTAAGTTGTTTGTCCAGTTTTAGAGTGAGAGGGGCGCGAGATTTCTCAACATGTCAAAGTACTTTTCATAATTTTTTCCAAATTTTTATAAAATAGTTTAGTATTTTTAATTAATTTTTTAGATTAAATCTATTTTTATTTCATAATAAATAAAATAAAAATCAAAAAAATATAATTCTTTTTCTAAAAATTTTCTTTAGTCATTTAGGATTTATAAAAATTAAATTTGCATTTGTAGGGCTTAAATTTGAGTTAGTTGTTTAAATGTCACGTTTATTAAATTCCCGTTAACGTTTTCTTGTTTTAATTTTTAATTACTTTATTTGGTGATTGTCTTTGCTTGTTTTTGCATTTATCTTTGTAGAAATAGGAAACCAAATCAAAACTTTAAAACCATTCAAATCACGCAATCACGGACTTAACCGATTCTCAATTCACGCTTCGTCAAGGGAAAACGACCCGGGAGATTTTAGGGATTGCTTTGGTTAAAAGCAATTTTCTTTAAATCGTTTGGAATACGTATACTACTATACTATAATTGTATTTGCTACTTAATTACACATACTTGTTTGTGTGTGTGGTTTGGGCGGAATCAATTTTTGGCGCCGCTGCCGGGGAAGTGTTTTACGATTATCGTTTTTCGTTCAAAGATTAGTGTTTTGAAGACCCTTCCTCGTGAAGTTATCGTTTTTCCTTTGTGAATATTTTCTTAATAAAACCATAAAAACACAAAAATATTTTACACTTCTATTTTCCTTTATTTTAATATTAAAAATAACCGTTTGTTAATCGTTGTTACGGCTCACCTTTATATTACGTGCTATAAGGAAAGTTTAAGTCGGGTTTGATCCTAAGAACATCACCCAAAAGGAGAAGGGTTATTCTAAATAGCGCCTCGCGCTTACCAGCTCCTCCGCTTTCTTGTACGTATTTTTAGAGAGCTACCGTACACGTTTAACTTTCGGTTACCAAATATATTTTTCTTTCTTATTTTTATTATTATTTTTCCTTATGTGTTATTTGAAAAATCTAAAAATTTTCTTCTCTATCCTCTTATCCATTTAATTCTTATTTTCTCAACCCTCTAACACGTTAATTCTATTATGTCTTCATACTAACAGAAGCGGAGTGTATGGGGTGTGGACACCGTGTGTTGGATTCTATTGTTTAGCTTTTGGTGCCACAGTGTGGTTATCAGTCTTAATAATGGAATTTTGAATGAAGTGCCTTATGGAGATGGAAAGCCAGTCACTTGTTGCGAGTGTGAAAGCCCGTTAAATGGTGGATTTTGTTTGATTTGCGCTTCGAGAGTTGGAAATTCATTTGCTTGTGATCCAAATCCGAATTCGTATAACGATTCTCCAAACTTTTCCGACTACACTCTACAACCCCAGTACCAGACGTATTCTTGTGAGTTATGTGGGAACAATGCTCATTATGGTTACGATTGTCCACCTCAAAGTCCGTTTGTCTACAATCAGGACCGGTGTTTCAATCAAAACTTTGATAATAATTTTCCACAAACTTCACCAAGTCTTCCACAACAATACCTTTGTTATGAGAACTGTGGGGGTCCTCATGAAAGTTTTCAGTGTCAACCGATGAACCAAAATTTCTATAATTCTAATTCTTATGGATTTTACCAATTACAACCCCCACAGTATCCCGTCATTCATGATCCTCCTCAAGAAACGAGTATGGAAATTTTGCAAGCCAAAGAAGACCTAATGAAATCGATACAAACCTTTTTAAAGAAGTTTAATCGTATATCTTTTGGAGAAACGCCAAAGGTTTTATTGATAGCTTAGGAGAAATTTTTTGAAATTCAGCATGCTAAACCAAAGGATATACAAGAATTGCTTCATAAACTTCTTAAAGATTTGCAAATTATAAGTGAGGAACTATCAGAATTTATTAATTGTCCAAATTGGAATCGTCCTACCTTCTACGACGATGACGATGATAACACTATTCAATATAAGGAATATTTAGAGAATTCGTCTAAAGCAATTGCACCCAACTTACCAACTGAGGAGCCCGATAACTCTCTAAGTATGGGGGACAAGCATCTTGACACTATTCTAAAAACAGAATCGGACGAAGTAATAAATTCTAGTGTTGAGAACCTTGTCCCAATCCCAAGTGAGTCAGAGGGTATTTCTGACGATACGTGTGATGTGCCCATTTGTGATGATTCTTCTACCTTTGATGTTTTAAATGATCACTTTAAGATTTTCTCTGATTTTAACGATGATTGTACTTCAAGTGATAAGGATTCTTTTGAGAACATCGATTACGTTGAGACATCACCTCCCGATTATGAGCTCGTCAGCTTAGAGGAGGTGAATGATGTTGACCAAGAGAAGGAAGAGATTGATTTAGAAGATATTCTTCGAATCTAAGACGTTATTCTTTAAGAGAAATTATTAAACATCAATCGTCTTATTGCTAATATCGAATATTTGAATGACAACCCTACTTCTGATCGTATGCTCAAGTCTCCCTCCTCATTTCCTATCCCCGTCGCAGATAGTGATTCATTCTTTGAGGAGTTCGATACTTCTCTCTCTTATTCGGTTAATTCTTTGCGATCTCTCGCTACCTTCGAGAACTTTTAGCTATCATACGCAGAGACCTAGTATTGGCAGTACCACTACTCATGCTGACATAACACCTCTTGGCGCGTCGATGCAGTGCGAGAGAGCGGTAATCATTTTGAGATTGAGCCCGATCAGGGTGAGTTGACCAATGTTGTTATGGAAACTATTTTGGGAGAACCTCGTGTTTATATGCTTAATATTTTACCCACCCAACCCACCCTGGAGTTTCTTTTCCTACCGGATCTAGAAACAAGATTTTTGATCCGGGGATATTCATTAAAGTCCAATCCGAGAGACTTTTATCACGGGATGCATTTGGTATTCTTTCTTCTCCTTTCTTATCTCATCGGGACAAAATCATTCTTGCGATTTTCTAAGAGCCCAAAAAAAATGATGTGAATTTCTGGAGGGATACTTCCATACTTGATGTACCGTTTCTCCAAATTCTATCCCCCTTAGACCTAACTCAAGTATGGGAACGTGTCAAGCTTAAGTGACTCTTTAAAAAAACAAGCGCTATTCACGGTTGGCAAAGCCCAAGCTTATCCTTAGTATAGTAATAAGTAGTAATATTTTACAATTAATAATGTGATGTTGAGAGCTGTCGCCTCTCCTTTCTGCGAGATTCGTGTTTAGGTTTTTTATGTCCAAGATTGCTTGGATTTTGAAAACTCTTGTACTCTTGGTTTTGTCCATTCATACATTCGAGCTTCATATCCCCAGCTTCATTTAAGGAATCCAATATTCAAATCTTATCGACTAACGTTTATCTTTAGCATAATTAATAAATGGCTTTAGATTTGCGAAGAGACCCCTTTATATCAAGATTGTGTTTTGAAATTAGTATGGGGGAATCTCACATTGAGGAAAATGTGAAGTTATTAGTACATTGTCTATATATATCTATCGATTTTGATTATTCTCCTCATGGCCAGTATGATTCTCAACAGTAAACCCGTTCTCTCTCTTATTTCACAACCTCTCCACCAAAAAATATGCGATTAATAGAAAATAAGCAAATTTTAAAAAAAAATGTTGACTTGAAAAAAAGTGATAAATGTTAGAATAAAGTTATGAAATAAGTGTTGTGACACAAATAAAGGTGAGAACGAGAAATAAATTGTGATCCGCCCGGTTTTATACCTTAGCTTTTTCCTTAACATATTTAAATCGAGTTTGTTTCCTATCTTATGTAGGCTTATCTGTTATCCGAACTCGAAGTTTATAGAGTTACAAGATTGTGCTAGTCTATGTGACTGTTAAAGTGTCGATCTTAATTTGCAGCTAAGCATTCCGCAATGTCTCTTTTCTTAAGATATTTTAAATTACGAAGAATGAGAAATGGTAGTGTTAATTATAAGTCATGATACTAAACGTGGAATAGTTGGTTTTCTTTCAAGCTCATAAGTATTAATTGTGGCTTTTTCTCCCATTAGCTTGTCTCACTTATATGCATAAATGTTTAATTAATAAGGTTGTCCAGTTCAATTTAATTTTTAGTAACTTCCTGAACTTGAAAATCAATGTATTCCGAATTTGGCATTATTATAAGCATCACATGATTATTTTCTTTTTTAGCCATAAAGAGCCTTGAGGGTAAAATTTCGTTCAATTAGTATAATATATACTAAATTATATAATAAAGGCAAACAATCAACCAATTCCCTTAGCCAAGGATTGTTAAGAATCACCAAAATAATAATATATATTTAAACAGAATTTTGATATTCCTGGGTCCGTTTATGGGTCCCATACGAGTTGCAATTGAAAACTACGAGTGTTGCCGATTTGATATTTGATGTTTGAATATGACAAGATTATAATTGGTTTTTCTATTACTACAATTAAAATGCAAAACAAGCAAAAGAAAACCTAAAACAAAAGCAAAATAACGTAAAACCTAAAACGAGAGAAAGAAAAAAAAAAAACCGGCAAAAACCGAGTTAAAAACTAAATATTTTCAAATGTTTAATCCACAATTAATTTTTTTTATCTTAATCAAGTCTCTAATGACGAAAAACAGTAAGGATTAAAAAAACTAGATAAAAAACTAGTGCGTTTAAGGCTAAAAACGCGAAGAAACGAGAACGGGATCGAAGCCCGGTTCATTAAAATTGAAATTTTTACCAAAACAATACCCTCACAACTGCAATTCATATGTTCCTGAAATCCAAATTAATAAAAGAAAATTTTCTAAAAAAGATTTATATTTTTTTTGATTAGTTTTCTGTTTATTATGAATTATTTAAATTTTTAATCTAAATAAACTATTAAAAATACTAAACGTTTATAAAAAATTCTGCAAAATTCAGGGAAAATGCCTTATACTGAAATTAATATAAGAAAATTTTAAAACTGAAACCACAGCTTATAAATAAGCTGTTATTAAGTCCAAAAGGGCTGATAGCTTAAAGGGCTAAAAGGCCTTAAATACCAAAGCAACCCAAGGTCTAACGGAAAAGACCCAAGGGCGCAAATGGTTAAGGCGTTTGGCAGTTATGGTTGAGGTCTCGAGTTCGAGTCCTCCCACTACAGCCAACACCTTACCATTTTTATTTTGCAAATTTTTTTTTATGAAAAATCTTTATACATCTAAAATAAGCGTTTTTTTTATGAAAGCACTCTTTATAAAAAGCTACAAATAAGCTCAGAATAAGCCAAAACAAACAGACAGTACAAAAAGTTTTATACACTTAGAAAATAAGCTAAGTTGATTAGGCTTTTTGGACCTAAATAAGCAACTAAAAAGAAAATAAGCTAAACTAAGATTTTTCTACACCTAATAAGAAAATGCAAACTAAGATGAGCAAAAATGAATGAGAAATAAGCTGAGAATAGCTAATAAGCTATCTAACATAAAATGGTATGCAAACAGACAAAGGGGCACATTTGTGTTTATTTTTAAGCCCTTTAGACAAAGTCTTGGGCTTATTCACTTATAAAACTAAAAAGCCTAACCAAAAATCTACATAAATCAAGGATCAAAAAGCAATTTGAAAGAAAAATAAGCTGAGAAAAATCTACTAGAAAAAGCTAGTTTAGACTTTTTGAATTTTTAAGTTTAACCTAAACTGTCTAAGCTTTAAGACTAAATAATCTAAAAAAGAGAAAGAGGATCTGAATGAAAACTTATTACTATGCCTAATAGAGCACCTACATAGAAAAAAGAGCAAACACAAGAGGCATATTAAGCTCAGATAAGCAAATTAGCACTTGAGCTAAAAACTACTTATAAAACAGACAAGGGGGCTGCTTTAGGCTTATAAATAAGCAAGGGAATAAGCTCTAAAGAGTGAACCAAGGCCAAACAGATTTAGATTGGCTTCCAGTGAGCTTGTATACCAAATTTCATAGCTTAATAACAATAGATACTTAATTAAATTGAGCTAAAAAGAGGCTTTTAAAACGGCTGATGGTAGCTACATGGACAAATGTATACATACACAAAAACACAAATGCAGTAACACGAGGCTCATTTTTAAGTCATTAATTCACTTAAAATAGACATAAAGACATAGACTTATATCACTCTTAAGCAACTTATTAAAACGAGCACATCTAGCTATTAATAAAAATCTTTCAACAGACTTGAAACTATAACTTATGAAAACTTAACTAAAGAAATTGTAAACAATAAATATCTTATAAAAATCATATTTATTAAGTCTTATTTAGCTAGGAGAAAGAGACCTTAGTGACCCAACCCATCACCATTACCATTTTGACCCATTATAAGCATTGACCCAAACACCCCTTTAAGACAGAATTGTGATTTAAAGAAAGGAAAAGCTTATATAAGGCAATATAAAGGAAAAACAATATAGCATAGAGATGATAAAAGGACAAGATAAGCACTTAGAAACAGGAATTAAGCACTAGAAAGCAACATTAAGCAATCAATTAGCACAAGGTTATTTAAAGACAAGATTAATAGAAAACAATGAAACAAGAAATAGAACAATGCATGAAGTTATATTTGACAAGAAACAATATAAATAAGGGATAATAAGCAGAAAAAAACAAACAATTAAGGCAGATGAGCAGATGGCTACATACACATGGCTGAAAATGATATTTAAATTTGTAACCTTGGTCCAGTGCCTTGGCAGAAGTTAACAAAAGCTTATAAGCTTTCTTAGCAGCTTATTACACCCATGAGCCCATCCTATTCAGGCTCATCATCCAAAAAGCTTAATACCATTCGTGTATAAGCAGTAGCATAGTGAAAATTATCTTAGCTCAGGATTTTTATAACTTGAATTTTATTGACTCTTGAAACTCAATACAAGGAAATTTTTACAGGAATTGAAATGCTTAAACAAGCTTTAACACAAACTAAAAATTTATAACAAAGCTTAAAAACTTAAAATTCTTAAATTAAACTAAATTGAAATTATATTAAAAATTACACTCGATATATTGCTCTGTGTGCATTCCCTTCTATATATAGCCCTCAATGTCTTCTTCCTTCTGTGTTTCTTTTGTGAGAGAAAAACACAAGTGTGCTACTTGTGAGAGACAAAACCCAAAGTCAATCTGAACCATCCTTTTTGCTTGGAGCCTGAATCCAATGCATCATGTGATAAGGGTTTTAGTGGGTTGAAGGTGAGTGTTTTACCCCTTTTGATATTTAGTGTTGTAGGGTAAAAGGGAGGAAGAAGACCCGTGAATGGTCTTGGGTTTATATAGGCGGGAAATTTGGTTTTTGGGTAACAGGGAAAAAGGTTTGAGGAAGGGGCAATCGAAAATGGCCCCTCAATGTTCGAGCGCGCGAGAGCGCGAAGATAGCGCGCGTCTATCATATCCTGTGGGTATAAGTTTTTGATTGCCAGGATAACAACTCAAGTTTATAAATAGTATTACAAAACGCATGTGTCCCTAGTGGTGTATGCATACTTTAGTGAGATTTTGCCAAGTGCTGACCCCTCAAAGTATATTAAGAGGTTTGCGTCAATCCTCCTTGTTGGTACCAACCAAGTTATGTATTTGCAGAAACAACCCCCTCAAAGATTATATGTATTAACTTACATTTCATGAGTCCTTGTTATTTGATATAACTTAAGGGTTAGGCAGACTTAGCCTGAAGTAATAAAACTATCTATGTCACTTTAAGTCTTTGTAGTCTCTTTCTTAGAGATGTTAAATTACGAAGAACAAGAAATGATAGTGTTAATTATAAGTCATGATATTAAACGTGGAATAGTTGGTTTTCTTTCAAGCTCATAAGTATTAATTGTGGCTTTTTCTCCCATTAGCTTGTTTCACTTGTATATTAATAATGTTTAATAAATAAGGTTGTCCGGTTCAACTTAATCTTTAGTGAATTCCCACTAACTTGGAAGACGGTGCCAATAAAATAGGTGCACATCGAGATTCGGAATTTGGCATACTATATATATCATATGAATAATTGCTTTACTTACACCTTAAAGAGCCTTAGGGTATATGGTGTAAGTAGAGTTAACCATGAGATTACTTATGCATTAAAGAGCCTTAGGGTATATGGCGTAAGTGATTAAATTGTTCATACCTTAAAGAGCCTTAGGGTATATGATGTGAATGATTGAATCATGTTAAATGATTTGTTTGTACCTTAAAGAGCCTTAGGGTATATGGTGCAAATTAAATCTCACTTGATTTATGTCTTAAAGAGCCTTAGGGTATATGACGTAAATCAAGTTAAATAAATAAGTAGCCTAATAAAAGCCAAATTTCGGTCACCTCGATGTGAACCTCATCGGTTTTCAAGGATAGAAGTTGAACCTAATTTTTATCTTTAAACGTCCCGCTTTATTTTCGGATTTAATAAATATCGAAATAAGTCTTAAAGAGCCTTCGGGTATATGACAAAAAAAATCTTGAGATACAAAATTAGGAATAAGGGAGGAAAAGTAATACACAATTAGTATTTATGAGTAGTGTTAGTATCATGACTTGTATTTGACAATGATCTTGTTTTTAAGCTTAGTATGGAAAAGTGAAAGTTGGGGACGATGAATTTATTTTGCTTGTTCCATGATCCTAAGTATTATCAAGAATAATGAAAGCACGATGTTATGAAGTATTAAAATATGGAAAGTCATGAAAAAGCATAAAAATGGAAAAATATTGAAAATGGAAAAATGGGGCTTTTCAGAGCTAATGTTTCTTTAATCCCTTAAGATGAATACTTAGCTACTTTTCGAAGTAATTAATCAAGGGGGATTAAGATTCTTAGTTTTTCTAAAGTGTTAATATTGCGCGAGAACACGACAATACCTTAGTATGGGGGAATTTGGTATGTGCTATTTTACACATACCTTTTACCTTGAAAAACGAACCCAAAAGACCAAAAACATAATAAAAATTGCAAATATATGCTTGTTTTTGTGTTTGTGTATGTGCAGGTACGGATATTAAAGAAATGGACAAAAGAAAAGACAAAACGGACACTAACGAGCACGAGATTGGAAAAAGCGTAAAAAGCCAGAGCCGGGGATGTGATTCAACATTTTTGGGAAATCTTAAACTTTTAAAATAAATCCTAATCCCTTATTGTTAACAAAAGTCATCCTAAATCCTAAACTCATTTGCACCGTTTGTCCTTAAATCATTACATCATTACTCCTTATAGATTTGCACCATTAGTCCTTTTAACCTAACAACACCCTTAAATCCCTAAACTCCCCGTTAACCCTTTAACTTATACCCTGGCCCAACTCCCTTTCATAATCCCAAGTCAAACGTTTATTAACCCGGGTCAACGCCCCCAAAAATCATAATTACTGTTCATCTTTCCTAAGTTTTCCCTCCCTCACTTACACACACACACAGGTAAAATCAATTTACCCAAATCCCATATCTAACCCACACTCTCAAAGTGCTTCTAGATGATATTGCTGACACATCTGACAAAAGGGGAGCCACGCTGGCAATCCCCAGCAATTTGATTGGATAATAGGGTGTGGCACACAATCCAACGGTTCAAAATGATGAGATATTGAGTTGGTTATGATTAGAAGGCTGAGATTAAAGAAAAGAGGAGCGTCCTGAAGGCTAGAACCTTCTTGACATCACTATAAATAGAATAGAAGCTCACACAGCTTAAGGCATCTTGGAGTAGGAGTAGCTTAGTGTAGCTTTAGGTAGCTTATTAGTAGCTTATTATCTTTCATTTGATGTATTTACTTTTCAAAAGCTTGTATTCATTTTATTATTAATGAAATTCATTTTTATATAAATTATGTCCTTTATATTTTTCAAGTCAGTTTGCTTATTCAATAATCTCTAAAAGTTATTTAAGCTGTTTTCTATTTTAAATAAGCTCTTAATTACTGTTCTAAGCCACTACATCACTCTTAGTCTTTAAACTCACCAAAACAGTTAAATTCCTTTGCTAATTGTGGATTGCTTAATATGGATGATAAGCTAGCCATGGATGAGGTTATAGGACTTTTACTAGCTTATCTATGATAAGCTGGAGCTTAACTCTAAGCTCTTAAGAGCAATTTACATCCCTGTTTAGCTGGGATTAAGGTACACCTCATTTTCTCTTCTTTGTTGCTTATTTTCTGAATTTTGCTTATTCCTGTTTAATCACTACTTATTGCTTGCTTATCTCTGCTTAAATTTTGCTTATAACTGTTTGTTTGTTGCTTATTAATGTTTACTTCTGCTTATTGCATCTTAGTTTAGATTAGTACTGTCAGCTTATAGTTTAGATCTATTAGTTTTAGATAAATAGTTAAACTGTCTTAAAACTCTAGTTAAATCTATTTTAACAAAAAATCAGCTTGTTTCATCCTTTAGTAGTTTAAATAATGGTAATCCAAAAGTTAAAGGGGTGTTTGGATCAAGCAGTACTAACTTGAGTTAGTACTGCTGGATCACCTTTGTCTTTCAAATCAGTTTCAACAGTTCAAAATTCAGTCTCAAAGTTAGTTAAATCAAGTTTTTAGGGTCTAAATCCTAAGTTCAAGGTTTTTAGTATGCAAAGTTTGAAACTGTGAGTTTAAGGATTGTCATATCAGTTTGTTTGAGTTAGATCTTTGATTATCACTTGTTGGTATTGTTTTCAAGTGTGTTTTAGTCTATAAATGCAGTAGAACTAGTTTATATAAGTATTGCATTGGTCAAATTCATTTTAGAATAAAATTGTCTAGTTTTAAGTCTCAGTTTCAAAAGTAAAAAGTCCATTTTCAATAGCAATTTTAGATATGTTCAAGCTTGTTTTGTAGTCTGAATTTGAAAGATTAAGCTCTTTGCACATCAAGCTTCATCTGTTTTCAGCTTTAGAGTTTTCACCTTAGCTTTAACTAGCTTAAATTTAAGGCTAAAATAGCCATTTTGTCTTTTCTCCAAAGCTTCAAAAATCCAAAAACAAGTAGTCTAGTTGTTAACTGTGAGTTTTTAAATCTAATTTTCTAGCTTATTTCTAGTCCTAATTTCTTAAAACTTGTTTTGATGTGTTCATTGTAGGCCAAGGTTAATCTGTTTTCAAGTTTTATCATCTAGATTATTAGTTAAGTTGCTTAAAGTTTAGCTTAAAAGTGCCTCAATAGGCTGTTGGATTTAGGAAAGAGCTAAATTGAGTTTTAAACTTTCTAGCTTATTGTAGTGCTTAAAGTAAGTTTGAATTAGCTTCTTAGGATAAGGTTCTTGCTTGTAGCTTATTTTGCTTTGGTTTGAGCTTATTTTGGCTTTGTAGAAGTTTTAAGAAAGTTTGTGTGCTTAAAAGTATTGAGAGCTAATTTTATTCCTTGATTATCATTGATAACAACTATCTTATATATATAGGATACAAGAGAACATTCTTGAATGATTACCATGGGCTTAGGCCCAATACATATTAATGAATAATAAATGTCTTGACTAATAAATGTCTTGACTTGACTTGAATGCTTGAATATTGACTTGACTTTCAATGTTGACTAATACGCCCCCGCAGTTGGAGCGGGAGGAGGCCGTACGCTCAAACTGGAGCGAAAATCTTCAAACAAAGCTGAGGGAAGACCTTTGGTGAAGATATCAGCATACTGAAAACTAGATGGAACATGAAGAACCCGAACATGACCAGCTTTAACCATATCACGAACAAAGTGTATATCAATCTCAATATGTTTGGTGCGTTGGTGTTGAACCGGGTTGGCTGACATATAAACTGCACTAACGTTATCACAGTAAACCAGAGTAGCTGTCAAAAAGGAGATGTGGTAAACTCACGAAGTAGAAATGGAATCCATGCATTTTCTTCAACAAACCTTAGAACAACCCCGAATTCCTCCAGCACTAGAGCGGAGATGTGTTTTGTCAGTTTAAACAGACCACGACCAAAAAAGGTTATCACCTAGAAACACACAATAACCGGAAGTAGACCTGCGGGTGGAAGGGCAACCTGTCCAATCAGCATCAGTGTACCCAACTAAAGATGAAGTAGCGGAAGCATATAACTGAAGACCAAGCTCCAGGGTGCCCTGAACATAGCGCAGGATACGTTTGAGAGCAACAAAGTGGCGACCAACCCCCTCCGGATCATGCATATAGAGACAAACCTGTTAGAACGCATAGACAAAACTGGGCGAGTAATGGTAAGATAACTGGAGCCCCCCTGCATTGCAAGACTACACTATTTTTAATGTATAAAGTAGGATCCTGAACAGAACGCCGTCCGGACCTAATTTGGAGTCAGTGTCAACTGGTGTTCGAGACAGGTTACAATTAACCATATGAGCACGCTCAAGAAGCTGACGAGCATACTTTTTTTGTGACAAAAATAAACCTGTAGGATGCCGAACAGCAGAGATGCCAAGAAAATAATTAAGTGCCCCGAGATCGGTCATATCAAACTCTTTATGCAAAGATCACAATCTGTGAAGTAGAACTGGATGAAGAACTGTGAGGATACTATCGTCCACATATATAAGTCAATAAGCAACCTAGAATCCTGTATATATAAACAATGAAGAATCACACGACTAGTAAAAAACCAGCCCCGAGTGGCATGAACCTAAACCGCGAACCAAGCAAAGAGTGCTTTTTCAAACCATACCATAGACCTCTGCAAGAAGATTACATATTAGGATAACGAAGTCCAACAAAACCGAGAGGCATTGATGCAAATAGCACTGTCTCAGATAAATCACCTGTTAAGAAATGCATTCATAAATCAAGTTGTGAATAGAGCCACTGTCGAGAACACAGCAAGGCTAAGAACGGCGCGAATGGTGGCCTGCCTTACACAACTGACTAAATGTCTCATCAAAGTCAACACCGTTTTGCTCTGATTAACAACCGTATTAGCAACAAAGTTCGAGGCCCTTAATAACTACTCAAAGTAACGTCAGCATGAAATTTATGCTTAATAACCACATAGATCGAACCAAGTTAACATTAGACGACCTTGGAACAAGAATCCAAGTACATTTTTAACTAACGCATTATACCACATCATTCGTAGCATTACAACCAATTAGGGCATTTAGAGCAACAAACGGAATTTGGGAATAAGGATATAGAGATGAAGTGAGAGAGAATAGAACGTTTTGATGGGTTTGACACAATACCCGATTGAGACCTGAGTGATCATGGATGAGTGCGGGTGGTTCATTAACGGTGGTATTGGTTTTTTGATTTGGTGGGATCGTAAGTATGGGTGGTGGTAGCGGACTATTTTGGGTTTGGGTGTTGTGTGGTTCGTGACTAGTGGGCTGGTTGGAGGGGAAAGTTGGGCCTGGTGAATTTAGGGTTCCTGTGTGAGGATGGACTTTGGTTGGACGGTAATTGTGGATCGCAGTTAGGATTCTCGATTGTGCGGATGTTTGGTGGAAGTATTAGGAAGCTTGAAAATGCAAAGAAGTGAGAAGGGGGAAGGTTGAGTATCAAGGAAGGTGTAAGAAGGTGGTGAGGAAGGTGTCATAGATTTGTAAGGGAATTATGTTTCGTCAAAGGTGACGTGTCGGGAGAGAATAATTTTGTTTGTCTCGAGGTTAAGGCAATGAAAACCACGATGATAGTTGGGATAGCCTAAAAAGATACATGGTGTGGCACGCGGGGCAAGTTTATGAGGTGAGTAGAGATGAGGGTAGCATAGACACCCAAAGATGCGAAGGTGCGAGTAATTGGGTGGTTTGTTGAAAAGGCGTGTGAAAGGTATATCGTTATGGATTGCGGTAGATGGTAAAAGGTTTAGGAGATAGGTGGCCATATGGAGGGCTTCGACCCAAAAGGTAGGGGGAGGTGTGCTTGAAAGAGAAGAGTACGAATGGTATTATTAATTGTTCGTATCATTCGCTCCGCCTTGCCATTTTGTTGGGAGGTTTTTGGGCAAGAGAATCTAAATTGGATGCCATTTTTGGCAAAAAGGGTGTGGAGTCGGTTATTATCGAACTCACCGCCATGATCACATTGGAAGTTTTTAATTTCACATTTAAATTGATTTTTAACATAGTTGCGAAAATGCAAAAATTTATCAAACATGTCAGATTTAGAACGAAGAGGATAAATCCATAGAAAATGAGAGAAATGATCAAGAAATAAGACATAATATTTAAAACCACTAGAACTAATAATGGGAGATGTCCATAAATCAGAATGAATAATATCAAAACAATGTTCGACAATAGAATCTGAACTATGAAAGGGAAGCTTCACATGTTTGCCAAGTTGGCAAGCGTGACAAATATGTGAAGATTTTTCTTTATTACATGAAATAAAACGACTAGAGACAAGCGAACGTAGCACTTGATCACCCGGATGTCCGAGGCGTTGATGCCACGTGGAGGCACTTGTCGAGAGAAAAGCAATGGGAGAAGTTGATGGCTTGGTAACTGGATAGAGATCGCTCGAGCTGTCACATCGAAGGAGGATATGACGAGTCAAGTAATCCTTCACAGAAAAACCAAAGGCGTCAAATTCAATAGTACAATTATTGTCCCTAGTGAACTGACGAACAAAAATGAGATTTTTAATTATATTGGGGGTTACAAGAACATTATGAAGATGAAGTGGGCGATGATGGGAAGGAATAATGCTATGGCATGTGTTGGTGACGGGAATAGACTTGCCATCACCAACGTGAACAGATGGAAATAAGCGTTTATCAAAAATGGTACTTAAATTACTTGCATTAAAATTTAAATGAGAAGAGGCACCTGTATCCATGTGCCAAGTCGGGTCTTGCAGCGGCATAGTGCTAAACGCACTTGGTAAAGTAGTAGGTTGGGATGCATAAATAGCCGGAGCAGGACCAAGTATACCTTGACCGGGATGCGGCAATCTGTAATGCTTTTGTGGTGTAAACTGTTGAGCAACATTAGTCTTGTAGGCCACATATTGGGCTAGGGTACAGGTGAACATATTGAAATACAATCGGAGATGATTTGAGATTACAGTAGTTGAGAGATATAGAGAGAACTTAGGGAGAGGGTCGACTTTTTAGAGAGAAATTAGGAGAGGATCGGTTTTTGCTCTGATTACCATATTGAGAGCTAATTTTATTCCTTGATTATCATTGATAACAACTATCCTATATATATAGGATACAAGAGAACATTCTGGAATGATTACCATGGGCTTAGGCCCAATACATATTAATGAATAATAAATGTCTTGACTAATAAATGTCTTGACTTGACTTGAATGCTTGAATGCTGACTTGACTTTCAATGTTGACTAATAAAAAGCTTTTAACTGAATCTGTCATTCAAATAAGCTGATTTCCAGCTTATTAGTGGCTTTTGGAAAAAGTCCCTTCATTAAAAGCTTTTATTTTCATTATACAAAGTTTTTTTTTTTCAAAAAGGAATTTGGCATAAAAAAAATGATAAGGGGTTGGCCGTATTGGGATGTCTCGAACCCAAGACCTCAACCATAACTGTCATACACCCTTACCACTGCGCCCTTAGGTCTTTTCCATTAGACCTTGGGGCAGTTTTTTATTTAAGGGTTTTTAAGCAAAAAAGCCTACAGCCCTTTAGGGCTTATTTCCAGCTTATTGGTTAAGCTAATTTTCTAGCTTTTATTTTTCTTAGAATCTACGAAGTCTAAAGTACTTTTCACAATTTTTTCTAAATTTTTAGGTTTAGTTTACTATTTTTAATTAATTTTCTAGATTAAATTCGTTTTTTAATTCGTAATAAATAAAATAAAATCCAAAAAAAATAATTCTTTTTCTGAAAATTATTTTTAGTTATTTAGGATTTATTAAAATTAAATTTGCGTTCGTAGGGCTTAAATTAGATGTAGTTGCTTAAATGTCGCGTTTTTAATTCTCGTTTACGTCTTTATGCTTACGTGATTAATTGTCATTACTTGCTTACTTGTTTTCGTGCATTTATTTATTTGTCATTTACATTTAGTAGGATTTAGAAAACCAAATCAAAAAACTTTTAAACCATTCGAAACGCGCGATCTCGAACCTAACCGATTCTCAATTCACGCTTCGCCGAGGACAAACGACCCGGGAGGTTTTTGAGACAACTTTGGTTAAAAGTTTGTTTCTTAAATCCGACGGAAAATACTTACTATACTATAATTGTTTACATCCTTATATACTTATATTATATATAGAGTGTGTTTGGGCGTAATCAGTAACCAGATCAAAATAAATAACCATTAATACTAAACAAAAAACATTGTCTCAAAAAGAATTTATCAAAAAAAAAAATTTATGAACCAAACCCATCCGTCGGGCGGGTTATGTTACTAGTATATATATATATATATATATATATATATATATATATATATATAATAAGAAATGGAAACATGCAAATTATCCAGTTCTCATATAAAATTACATGCAGGGGCGGATCTATGTGTATGGTATGGGGGCGTTGCCCCCCATAAAATTTCTGGGAACACTCAAAGTATGTAGAAAACAGACTTAATTGTAGTGGTGAGCAGAAAAAACCAAAAAAATCAAAACCAAACCGAAAAAACCGACCGAAACTAGAAACCGATGGTTCGGTTTTTACTTTTTCAAAAACCGAAAAATTTCGGTTCGGTTTCGGTTTTCGTCCAGAAACCGAACCGAACCGAAGCAGTTTTACAATAATATATAATTAATATAATATAAATAAATGCCTTCCAAAAAAATATAATATCAATAAATAATTAATAAATCCAATTTTTAAATTCATATTTATTTTGTTGGTGGAATTATAATATATATATATATATCTTAATGTTTATATATGTGTTTGTCATGTACGTGTGTTTACGTGATAATATATCGTTACATATATGACAATGATCATACTATGTGTATTTTCACTTGCATGCGTGTGTGTCTCATTTATATGTGTATAATTGTAAAAGTTTGGGTAAACATTATTAGGCTCATATTGACAAATAAATATAAAAAATAACCAATATTATATGTAAAACAAGTTTATTAATATAAATTAGCCACAAGCAAATATAAACGGTTTGAAACCGAAAAAATCTAACTGCCAAAAACCGAGCGGTTTCGGTTTTGATTTTATAAAAACCGAATATTTCGGTTTGGTTTCGGTTTTAGCCAAAAACCAACCAAAACCAAACCGTGCACACCTCTACCTAATTGGTATAAAAAATGTCAAGTGCCCCCATACAAATCGTGAGAGTGCCTCCATATTCTTAAAGATTATCAAAAATCAAAATGTTTATAAGTGGCAAAACTGTCGGAAAATTTGGTCGTCAGAATAAATGGCAGTAAAAGAAATGAAGAAGATGGAATTGGGTTGTTGGGAAGTGGGAAAGCACATGGAAAGTATTGAAGAGTGGTAAAAAGGACAAAAAATGTCTTAGTATATTTATTTTTAAATAAAGTAACCCCAAAGTATTAATATAGTACAATACTATGTCTTGTACCTTATATCACCATATCTGCATTCTTTTCTAAATGTAAAACCTTTAGTCATATTTACCCTCTTTGACTTTAAAAGTCAAAACATGTACCAAACCTTTTTCAGTCTGTATCCCAATTCTACATGAAATACTTGATCTTTATCACCCTAATTTATTTTCGTTGGCTGCATTCTGAACTAGCACATTTGTATAATTTCAAAAATAATACTGTATATGTATAATGAAACAAGTGTAAATGAGTCACAATAAGTTGTTCAGAAAAATTAAACTACAAACAATACAACAAGTTGTACAAATTAATTGTGTTACATTGAATTAGAGTATTTTTTTTGCCTTCGATGATTGAACTAGAGTATTTTGTTTCGCCTTCAATCATCGAAGTAAAGTAACTTCTTTGACTTTAATCACACCCGACCCGACCCAAACCGACCCGACATGTTTCAAGTTACAAAAAAGAAATTATTGCTCGGTGCCCTCCGTGTTTAAATTTCCTGGTTCCGCCACTGATTACATGTATGGAAATTTTTTGATTTCAGCCATATTCCATACAGTTTCTTAAAATAATATAATATAATTTTTCTGATTACAGGTGGTAATGCGTCAAATAATATAATACAATTTTTGTTCAATGATATCGAGTACCTTTGAGTGGAATGAATCCCTTTTGCTTAAGAGTGATATAGTGAGCATACGCCAAGAAACCACAAGCACTAGTTGTCCAAAACAAAACGTTAGGGGTGCTTAGCTCATCTGCTGCATCAAGCGTGAAGCTCATTATTCCATCAGAAATAATACAACTCACAGGAGGTGTCACTGTGTTATCGTTCAGTTTCGAGAGAACCTTCTTAAAAGGTTCTAGGCAAGTTTGAGAGGTTGAGATGCATAAAGAGGGGATGTCTTGCGTAACATCTATGTTTTCTGATGGCGGAAGTGTTGGGATTTAACATCTAGGTAACCAAGTAACTACGAGTACGCAGCGGATTGGATCTAGTAATAGCATATGGTTAACACGTACATGAAAAGTAAATAGAAAGCGTACCTCTCAGCAATTCGATCTTGAAAATAAATAAGTGATTAAAACAATCACCTCTACGGTTGCTCACACAATCACGTCAACCGAACACGTTAAGTTGTCTAGACTTAACTTCACGAACAAAGCAACAATTGTACCTTCTTGGATCAAAACCCTAATCAAACAAACCTTTGTGATCTTGAACCAATTAAACCGGATTAAGGTTTATAATAAACCCTAATTAACCGAAAATCCTTAAACCGAATTAAAGAACCCGAAAATCCAAATTGGGGTTCAACCGAATTCAGTTGAGGTGTAGAACCGAAACCCTTAACAACCCTAGAGAGGGGCCAGGCGATTTCGGTGAGGGAGGGAGGAGGAAAGGTTTTAGGATGAGCAAATTATGAGGTAGGTTATGGGTGTTTATATAGGCACCCAAACCCAAATTCTAGAAAACCTTCATGGGCCTCCTTAAATGTTAATTGAACACAAAACCCATCTAGAACCTCCCATAGGGCCCGACCACTTTGGTGTCCCCCTTAGAGTTCGGGTTTTGTCCAATTTAGTCCCTCGGTTTATATTTGTGAAGTATTAAACGCATTCTCCGTGTATTAACGTGTGTGCCCCCAATAGGCTTACATATTCGTAATGTACAAATGCTAGCCGACTACCATAATCCAACAGCTCCCACTTGGGAGTTGGAGTAGCACCTAACACTTATACCTATAATTGGCAAAGTCTAGCAACCCACATAATTATTTTTACATTAGGAATATTATGAGATAAGAGTTTCAAAAATCTTCTCAGCTATTTAATTGTTATAAATTTCTTGCTTTATATAATCATCCCTTTGTTACAGATACCGTTAAACCATGGATATGGATCCCAAGTCATTCCATATAGTTTAACATTATGTTTCTCGTTATAGAAATAATTCAGATATACCAAATGTAATCAAGAATCATCTTGCATTACCCTTTAGGAACAGCCATTCATTTATCTGATTAAATCTGGAGAGGGCCCAATGGTATCTTTCTGCATATATCAAGTGGAGGAACAAATCCTTTATTGACTACAAGTAATTGCGGCAGCCGCTTCACTACACTCAAAAATTTACTTTTATAACTACCATTGTTTTCTGACATCGTTTGGCTAAAATCAACAAAGTTATAACCATACTATACAGAACTTGCTTTTTAATCTAAGTCTAAGGACCATCTTTAACCCATTTTCGACATGTTACTCATGACAAATGGATCCAAAAGTAAAGAACGAGAGGGGGGTATCCAAATGCATCCCTTATGAATAGCATATGAGTTTGGTGGAACAAATCCAATATATTCACGGAATATACCCAACACTCAGACAGTTTCCCTAGCTAACAATATTCCCATATTGTATAAACCGACAATGGACATATTTAGAATGAAAAGAAATTCATACATGATTAAACATGCAAACATAGAATGAACAATTTTTTATATAATGAAGAACAAATACCAAGTATCTTATTCACACAGAAAGTAAAAATTGCCTTACAATCCAATATCCAAAATACTAAAACAGCGATATGCCATGAGACTAATTAGCAAGTTGAAGTCTAATGTTTCCAACATTTTTAACTCTTTCTTTACAAGACAGCTAAATAGTTATCTGAGTAAATTTTCCGAATACTTGTTTCAAATTCTCATATTGTAAAGATTTGAAAAATAAGATGAGTGTCTATGTTCACTGTGCATACTATTGCACGAGTCATATTATGGCAAGGTGAATAGTACTTTTATAGGGTATTTAATGTCAACAACATACCTATCTCAGACAGTCATCTTTAAAGTTTCTTAAAATGTAAAGTATTCTCATTCTTTAATGTGTAATGCAACAATTCACTTAAATGAGCAAAATCTAGTTATCAATTTATCGTAAATGATAAAATCCTATCTTCAATAGAATTGATTATATCTCTAGCATCGAGTTGACACATACAACGCTATGCTAACATAAAACAAAAACATTTGTAATAACAAGATCTAAATACCCTCAATTAGATATTTATCTAAATTCTCATAATTAGATACTATTCTGATTTTAGCTCATACATGTGCTACCTGCAAAAGTAACAACTGAGTCACATACCTGAAATATATATATATCCATGAATGAACCCCTTAGTTAAAAAAACACAAGGTTTACATCCATGTACTAAATTATCTCAAGTGAAATATATCATTTAAGACTTGCTACAATGACATATTGCATTTGTGTTGGACTTTATTTCCGCATACGTTTATCTTAATAAACATTTATTCCGAGGTCGTTTGTTTTCATAAATTCCCAAGTGAAGTTTCATTCCAATCTTAAGGATTAATATCTAGCTTATGTGAAACAATACTTTCAATATGTCATACAACATACGAATTTAAGAAAATAACATGGTGCTCCCACTCAATGTTAGATGTACTCAGGAGTCATCTTAATTTAATCAGAATCATATTGTAATTAATTCAAGATCCCAGCTCCTAGATGCATGATCCAATCCATACTTGGATTCTTTCATCTTGTATACTATATAAAGATTATATATATATATATATATATATATATATATATATATATATATATATATACTCATGACCTTTTGATTACACACCGTCCTCGCAAATGTAATCATTAAGGATCGAGTCTTAAAACTTAATTTCCATATTTCAAATATAGACTCATAACCCTTTATGATCACACATCGTCCTCGCCAAGGTAATCATCCAGGAAAGAGTTATGAACCTTAATTTGACTTATTTAAGATTCAAGAAATCATTGTATGACAATTAGATATCTTTATATAATTAATACGTGCAGAAAAGAAAGATTTAATCATAGTCAATTGCTTGAGTAAGATCAAAATTCTTATCATCAGTCAGGCATTAATTTGTATACAATTTTGTCCTTATGAGCCTTTCTTCAAAAGAAACTCATTCTAACCTCACAGGTTTACATTTTGGTAAAAGATCAATCAAGCTCAAAACTTGATTGGCTTTTAAGGACTGCATCTTATCATTCATAATTCTAAGACCTTTATCAGATTCAAGATGTGATAATGTATCTTAGCAATTAGCAGGTTTGAAATGATCCTCTAATTTATATTTCTCAGCATTGATATTACAATATCAATCAAGTGATGAGGCATCCTTGCGGATTTATGAATGTGAGTTCTAATATACTTTGGTTCGACATTTACATGTTCAACCTTAGTGTGACATTAGCAAGTGGATTTAGAAGGTTATGCATTTTGTTCTTGAATATTTTCAAGGTTTACAAATGCTCCCACTTACTTTTGTAAGTAGAGAAAACTCTCTAAATACTAAGTATTTAAGCAGCATATATGTGTTTTCTTAAATTGGGCAAACACAAAAACACATTTTAAGTTTTTTTTTTTTTTGCTTTCCCATTTCTAGCTTGTTAATAATACACTTCATAAGATTTTAACAAATTTTAGAACTTTCATCAAGACATAATTAGATTCATCTCAATCTAAAGATGATGTCTGGATTACCTTCTAGGTTCAATCTATATTGAGTGTATCTATGACACACGGCAAGTTTTTCCTAACCTGATATTGGAGGTATAGCAACTCAATCTATCATGAATCAAACATATCAATAATATTGTTCAACACATTATACAACACAAATAATGTGGTATTCTATGAGTATTGGAATTAGGAGACTCCATCAAAATTCCATTAGATAACTTAATTCTCTTTAGGTCAAATACTTGTCAATTGGGTCGTGCCAAATTGAATACATAGTATTTTAAAACCAAGAGCATGCTATAATGTATATTTCTTGAATTAAGCAAGAACTCTTTGTTCATCTGTTCACAAGAAGACATAACAATTCAAGACTTCCATGTTCTTGTGTTTACAAGAAAACAAAACATGTCAATTATACATTATTAAGTCTTTGAATAATTCAAGGACCTCATGTTAACTATGTGTTTCAAGAAAACAGAACATGTAAAGTTATACGTTACAAGTCTCCGAATAATTCAAGGACATCATGTTAATGTTTTAACAAGACGACATAACAATTTTACTACTTACTTTATTTAATGAGTCATTGATAAAATCAAGAACTTTATAATTATGTCTTAGCAAGCAAACATAATTATACTCACTAAAGTAATCATGAACGCAAACTCTTGAGTTCAATATTAATTTCAAGTTAATTTCATACTTCAATAATTATGATTATTTCATTAACCATGATTATATTAACTAAATCATATAGTCAATTAAATGAAGTAGTTATATATTATATATCTTAACTTCAAATGTAATAGGGAAACAAACATCTTTTGTGTCTAAGTCCTAGTAGATTGATTTGCTCTCTAACATTGCGGTCAAGAGAAACTAGTAATCATATTGTTATATGATGTTCCTTGCACACAATAGATTTTCTTCTCCCACTTTGTCTACGGTACAACATTATCTTAAGCATAAAATAAAAACAATACGACAAGCGCTCAATAGATAACAATAATGATAGTGTCACAGTATACAACAGATTTCAAACTATAAATGTTTAAACAATAAATTATGCATTATTTAATTTCTATCTGATAACATTTCAGAAAGCAACCTCAGATATGGGACGTGTTATCATACAAAATAAAATGCAATCTTACTTAAACATGTGTTTGTTCATGTTCGGAAAGTAATTAATTATTTCAAAGCAAGCTAGAAATAATATAGGCAACTAACAAGGAATTAATCTTGTAGCTCCCACTGAATTTGACACCATTACAAGAATGTCATTTCAGTAATAAAATGCATAGCTCCTACTGGATTTGTCAACATTGTAAGTGTTACATCACCAGTAAAAATCAAACAGCAATTTATTTACTTTCCTATTCTCTTAGAATGCCTACAAGTAGCAATGTACTTAGGTATTGAGCAAAGAATATGAAATTCTACTTATGCAGATGAGGGACTAGCCATTTATGCTTTCTTTTAAATTGAATATTTAGCATCAATTCCTCCTTATTGACTGCATACCACGAACTAAAGTAATCATGAACGCAAACTCTTGAGTTCAATAGTAATTTCAAGTTAATTTAATACTTCAAAATCATGATTATTATCATGAACCATGATTATATTGACTAAATCATGTAGTCAATTAGATGAAGTAGTTTTATATTATATCTTTGACTTTTCATGTAATAGGGCAACAAACATCCGTGGTGTTTAAGTCCTAGTAGATTGATTAGCTTCCTTACCTTGCGGTCAAGAGAAACCAATAATCATATTGTTATATGTTGTTCCTTGCACACATTTAAGATTTCTCCCACTTGTGTACGGTACAACATTATCTAAGGTAAACAAACAATACGACAAGCGCTTAATTGTATAAACAATATGATAGTGTCATAGATATTACAAGCAGATTTCAAACTATAATGTTTAATAAGGAATTGTGGATTATTATTCTATAGATAACATTTCAGAAAGCAACCTCAGATATGGGACTTGTTATCATACAAAATAAAATGCAATCTTACTTAAACATGTGTTTGTTCATATTCGGAAAGTAATTAATTATTTCAAAGCAAGCTAGAAATAATATAGGCAACTAACAAGGAAATAAATCTTGTAGCTCCCACTGAATTTGACACCATTACAAGAATGTCATTTCAGTAATAAAATGCATAGCTCCCACTGGATTTGTCAACATTGTAAGTGTTACATCACCAGTAAAAATCAAACAGCAATTTATTTACTTTCCTATTCTCTTAGAATGCCTACAAGTAGCAATGTACTTAGGTATTGAGCAAAGAATATGAAATTCTACTTATGTAGATGAGGGACTAGCCATTTATGCTTTCTTTTAACTTGAATATTTAGCATGCAATTCCTCCTTATTGTCTGCATAGCCACAAGGGTATTTAGCACCTTAAGGAATAATATGAGTCTAAGAAAAATACCTAGCAGATATGCTAGTAATTTCTTTACTCATTGCGGTTTAAACTCATACATCGTGACAAATGCAAGATGTAATTTATTTTGGTAGCTATAGAAAAAAATGTTCTCTAGTTACTCAAAATATTTTATCTTTCAATTATTTCAAAGCCGAAAAGAAGAGTAATAAAAGACAGTAAATGAGTTTAATTTAAATTGAAAATTTTCAATTATTCTTGTCAACCAATGAGTATAGATAGAAGTAAGTCTCACATTTTCTTACTAGAAAAAGAGACTATGTTTGTCTTTTATTGAAGAACAAACTTTCGTTTACGAATTATGTTGCAAAACACAATTAATCAGAACATAAAAAGTTCAATTTAGTATTTTCAATAATTAAATTCTTAAAAGAATTAACACCTAATTAATTTACTAATTAAGACTAAGATCCAACTTGACCTCCCACTTATTACCAAAGGTCTGACCAGGGCGTAAAGAAGTGGGGCAAGAGGTAAGCGTCGAGTGTTAATTGCATTTAATGCAACTCTTAGGTTTATGATACTTGTCAAAAACATTAGTCAGCATGTAATAATGTTTGAGAGCATGTTTAGTATCATCTTATGCCTCGGGTCTAAGGTCTGACCAAGCCTACTTGAATTAAGTCGACCAAGCAAGAACTTGCAAAAATAATTAGAGGTCTGACCAGTACACGAAATTCGCCATGGGTTGGTAGGTTCCTAAGGTATGACCAAAGCGGTCAAACCAATTGCACGTGTTCTTGGTTGACTGGCATAGACGTAAAATTTTCATAGCGGTATGTACGTAAATGTGTTAAAAGCGTGTACAAAGAAGCATGCAAAACAACTTTGTATCACTAATTTTAAAAACCTTTAATAATGACACTATAGTGACATGCCATGGTTCACGGTAACTCCAATCGAACATACAAAGAAGCAGAGGAACAGGTCAACGTGAAGCATATTAAAAACCTTATTTCTTTAGGGAATTACGTAAAAACAACCCGCCTTAAACTTCTCTTATAGTTTGTTCTAGTGGATGAGCCGTACTTCCCATGAGTCCATAGCGTCTAGTTTTTAATTCATGAAAAACAAGTTTCACAGTTTAACGTCTTATTAATTTCTTCATAAAAAATAGTTTTCCATGAAACAAATGGTTGGTCACTATGAGCATGCATTAGGCGTGTAAAATTAATAGACATACATCAACATCATCTTTTTGGTCATATGACATATTTATTTAGGCGTGTAAACAAATAGACATTAAATAATTATGCATACATAGATTCATAATACAAAAGATGACATTAAGCATACAAGTAAACATGTAAAATCCAAGTTCTCTTGCGAGTATTCCTCAAATGGAGAACCATAAGACCCTCACTAGGTTTTCTGCTAAAGTACCTAGATCGCCCCATTCACCACATTTGTGATTGAGTGGGTCTTATAGCCGGAATAGACAATAATAAAAAAGGAAGCATACAAGCTTAATTAACAATTTTAATTTTCCTTTTTAACCTATATTAACTTTTAATAGATTTTCAAGATCAAGATCTACATATTTTATTCAGTTATGGCAAGGAATTGCATATCATTGTCATATTTTACTAGTAAAACATGAATAAAATATAAAACGCAGCAGATCATAGCTTATGTTTTAATAATAGGCATGTAGACTAGGCGTATAATTAAAACAAAACGTGTAACCCATAAATGCTACAAATGCTAGCCGACTACCATAATCCAACAACATCATCCTATACATTTTAGATTCTTTGATTTTGAGTCTTTATAATTGGGTAGCATGTACTCGCGTGATGCGACGATGAATACCCGTGTAATTAAATTTTTCAACGAACATTGGTTTTATGTTTTATGTTTAAAATTTTCAAATCCTGCTAAAAACATGTGAAATAGATTCGTAGTTTGTTATTGTGAGATCTAAAATTGTCGTCTAAAAAGAATTTTATTAAAGCCATGTTTTAACTCATCAAACCCTTTTAAATGCAAACTATAAATGAACTATATATTTATATTTAACCCCTTTTATATCTTCAAGTTATGTGATGTTTTTTTTATTCTATATGATCAAGCTATGAAAATGCCATTCTTTTTTATGCACCAACTATATATCAAGAGATATTGACATAAAATCTTACTTAATGTGTTTAACAAGTTTTCAAAACCCGCGCTTCGCTGCATCCAATGTAAGTTTCTTTTTTGTTTATGGTAACTTTTTTATTTTGGAGTTGCTTATTGTAAGAAATCACACATACCACATAAAGTATACTCCATAAGCAAAATTGTATTAGAATCATAATTAATCTCACTAAATTCGAAGAGGAAAACAACACTTCTTGTACATTGGACTAATTTATAGTTCTTTAAATTCAGTGATATTACATTTGGAAAAAGCTGGTGATAACTATAAAAAAGGACATACATGCTCCTGATTTAATTGAACCAATTACTTCTAAGATGCAAGTAGGCCTTTCATATAAAGAAGTAATCCATGCTCCTAATTTGATTCTCATGTTTATCCACCACAGAGTACATGCCTTCACAATCTCACCACCACCAACACAGTCATATGACACCCAACATCACCACCATACCGTCTAGCCTTAGTCGAATGTAACCAACAATAAATAAGGATAAAGAAATTATATCAATTAATAGCTTCTGAATTCTTTCTTGTCGTGGGGTATGGAAAAACAAAACAAATTGATTTGTTGCTTTTCTTTTTGTCATATGTGGGTTTTGAGAGACAAAATAATTTGTGTTTGTATGAAATGATTGGATGGGACGAATCAATCATAGGAGGAGAGGAATGAGGTGTTTATATAGACACCTTAACCCTAGTTGTAGATCAACTCTAACTCCTTTCATTTATCATTATCACAAATAATTTTCACTCAAACCCTTTTCTAGAATCCTCTAAAATCTGCCACTTTTGGAAGGAGGACAAAAGTTTCCGTTTGGACATTTTTAACCCTTTTTTTTATTTAACATGTATTAATTAGTTTATAACGACTAACGGTTAAACTAATTACCGTTAAATATATTTCGTGAAACATATTATATAATTAATAAATATATAACAAGTATATATATTAATTACATAATAAACGTACTCTTCGTATCTTAACGTGTGTGCCCCCAATAGGCTCACATATTCGTAACGTATACGTGCTATCCGACTACCGTAATCCAACACTTTTTACAACTTGCAGTGGTGCCAATTGGCAAGTAATTTTATATTTAGAAAAAATTGCTAATTAAGGACTATTTTGATGTGAATCTTGAAGGTTGTTATCAGATTGATTTGTTTCTAGTGTTTTGGGTAACTTCTTTTTTATAGTGTCTTAAAATAGGTTAATAGACAAAGATGTCACTAAACTTTCGAAAAAAAGCACGCCTAAGGTAAAGAACTTTCATTTTGCTCACTGTGGTTACTGAACTTATGAAACATAACATTTGGGTCACTGAACTTACAAAAAGTATACGTACACATCACTGAACTTGTAAAACACGACATTTATGTTACTTAACTTATCCAAAACTATTCTTCCTATAAGTTAAGTAACCTAAATGAACAAAATGGAAGTTCGTTACCTTAGGCGCACTTTTTTCGAAAGTTTAGTGACATCTTTGTCTATTAACCCGTCTAAAAGTTATTTCTTTACCCTCCTTTTTATCTATTACCTTCATTAATAATCATAATCTGCTTAACACTCAAGACTCCATAGAAAGTGATTATTACATCTTTGAAACCAGAATGCTAGATACACATTGACACTTTACCTACCGCACCATTTTTTATTACAACTGATTATGTGATTCTGATTATTCAAATATTACATAACCTTTTGTTAACTATAAATGTCCATGCAAACACTCCTAGAGAAACCCACAACAACTTTCGTGGGAAAGTTGTTGTAGTTACATGAGATGGACATAGTTATTTGTTTGCCTGTATGCTGATATATAACAAATATCTAACATCTAACAGATGTCTATAAACCACTTGCCTATTTTTGTTATCCCTAATCTTCTATGTTATCAGGGACGGGACTGTTGGGATTTAACATCTAGCTAACCAAGTAGCTACGAGTACGCAGCGGATTGGATCTAGTAATAGCATATGATTAACACGTATACAAAAGGTAAATAGAAAGCGTACCTCTTAGCCAATTGATCAAGAAAACGAATTAAGCGACTAAAACAATCGCCTCTACGGTTGCTCACACAATCACGTCAACCGAATGTATTAAGCTTGTCTAGGCTTAACTTCACAACCAACACCTCGTGTATAATATCGAATACCAAACGCACCTTATGAGCTTGTACCCGAAATAGAAACCACCGAATTAGGGTTTAGATGAAACCCTAATTTAACCGAAATTCCTAGCTCCGAAATTCAACAACCCGAAAACCCAAGTTAGGGTTTGATGTTCGAACCAGGAAACAACAACAATGTCAAGCCAGGAGATGATTAGAACCGAAACAAAAACCTTGTTTTCGATTAGGACTTAGAACCGAAACCCTTGACAACCTTAGAGAAGGGCCAGGCTATTTCGAAAGAAAAGAGAGATAGAAAACCGAAAACTTAGAAGAGGTTTTAGGTTTAGGCGTGTAGAATGAGGGTGGAGGGTGAGGGAATTTATACTTCACAAGCCCTAGTAGTGGGTTATTTATAACCCTTATACCCTAGTATAGATAACTTAGGAAACAAGTCCTAATTTGATCACAACACATCTTTTCCTTTTTCTAGTTATCCAAAACCGAAATCTGGAACCTCCTAGGAATATCATATTCGTTTCCAACTTTAAGACAACAACAAGTTTGTGTCTTAATTCGGTTTTAGTCCTTGTGGTTTGTATCGTGAAGTATAAAACATATTCTCCGTGTATTAACGTGTGTGCCCCCAATAGGCTCACATATTCGTAACGTATTCGTGCTATCCGACTACCATAATCCAACAGCTCCCACTTGGGAGTTGGAGTAGCACCTAACACTCATACCTATAATTGGCAAAGTCTAGCAACCCACACAATTATTTTTTCATTAGGAATATTATGAGATAAGAGTTTCAAAAATCATCTCAGCTATTTAATGGTTATAAATTTCTTGCTTTATAATCATCCCTTTGTTACAGATACCGTTAAACCATGGATATGGATCCTAAGTCATTCCATATAGTTTAACATTATGTTTCTCGTTATAGAAATAATTCAGATATACCAAATGTAATCAAGAATCATCTTGCATTACCCTTTGGGAACGGCCATTCATTTATCTGATTAAATCTGGAGAGGGCCCAATGGTATCTTTCTGCACATATCAAGTGGAGGAACAAATCCTTTATTGACTACAAGTGTTGTGGATGCTGCTTCACATACACTCCGAAAAATAGCTTTTATAACTACCTTGTTTCAGGACAGCGTTTGGCTATAATCACAAAGTGATATCCACACATACAGAACTTGCTTGCATCTCAAGTCTAAGGACAATTTTATAAACCATTTTCGATATTTTACTCATGACATGGATCCAAAAGTAAATGATCGAAGGTTGGGGTATCCAATATGCATCCCTTGTGAATACATATGAGTTTGGTGGGAACAAATCCATATATTCACAGAATATAACCAACACTCACATTTGCCTTACATAACAATATTCCCATATTGTTAACCGACAATGGACATATTTAGAATGATAAATCATTCATGGATTAAACATGCAAATATAGAATAACAGTTGTTATATGAATGAACAGATCATACCATGTATGTCATTTCATATTTAAATATAACTGCTTTTAGTTCCATTATCCAAATACTAAAAACAGATATTCATAAGACTAATTAGTAAGTTGAAGTCAAATGTTTTCAACATTCTCACCTCTTTTTGTACAAGAAAGCTAAATAGTCATCTGAGTAAACTTTTCGAATACTTGATTCAAATTCACAAATTGTAAAGGATTTGAATGATATGAAGAGTGTCGTATTATACATTTGCATACTATTTCAAATAAAAAAAAAGTGTCATAGTTTGGAAATGTATAGTACATGTTTCATGTGGTATTTGAAGTAAAAAAACATTAACTATCTGAGATTAGTCATCCTACAATTTTTGAAATGTAATGTTACTGATTCTTTTAATGTGTAATGCAACAATGCTCTTAGCTGAGCATATCTAGTTAGCAGATTTATCATAAATGATGAAATCCTACTTTAACTAGGATTGATTATCCTCTAGCATCAGTGTACACAAACAACACTATGTCTTATATAATTCGTAAACGTTTGTTTTAACAATCATCTAAATCACTCTCAATTAGATACTGTTGTATCATCATTTTCTTATTCGTAACATTTTGTGTCAAAAATCATTCTCTTATCTTCTCTACTTTTCTTAAGGAGCTAGCACACACTAAAAGTGGTGCCTTATCCCGATAATATCCTAAAGGGTCGTATCAACTGGTGCTTTCATTGTTACTATTCATAAAAAAAATCATTGCTATGGCAAAATTGGAAGAAATTCATTTATTACTCAAGGATCAGGCTGCCGTTCATAAGCAGCAATCTGAAGCATTTCAGGCACAGATTGCGGCGTTACAGGCCGGTGAAAAAGGAGATGATCCAGGCTGCACGTCACAGAGGTGGGGGTGACAACCTGTCGTTAACCCTCCCACGTTCCATGCGTCTCGACGTCTCCAAATTCTCAGGTACCAATCCCGATAATTGGATATCGCCATCACTGAGTATTTTACGCTGTTAAACACGCCAGTCGATCAGCGGCTACGTGTGGTGGTTTTAATCTCGAAGGTGACGCGGCGGAGTGGTTCCGCTGGATGTCCCGTAACAAGTTAATCAAAACTTGGGAAGGATTTTTGGAGAGCGTGCAAAATCGTTTTGGGCCATGTAAGTATGAAGACCCTAAAGGGGCATTAACAAACTGTTACAAATAGGCACGGTCGCACAATATCAAAGTGAATTCGAAAAATTAATGAATCGGGTTACGGATATATCGGAGGGCTTGCTGATTTTGTTTTATGTTTTGGGCCTTAACCCCAGTTGCAACAAGAGTTGTTGGTATCGAAACCAACGTCGCTTGGCAATGCTTTCTTATTGGCCCATGTTACGGAGGCACGTTTGGATGATTAAGGGGTAAGTGAAACCACTAGCAAAGTAACATCTACTTCTGCTTCTTAGACCCTAACAAAACAGACACCCCGGTTTGGTACCTCGCGTCAAGAAAACCCCAAATTACTTGTATTGCCTACGCCTCCTAAGGTAGGTAGTAATGTTGTGGCTGCACCACTTCCAATTAAGTGGATTTCGCTAGCTGAATGACAAGAACGCCTTAGTAAAGGCTTATGCTTTAATTGTGATAACTAGTGGGTACGCGGACATAAATTCCCGGGTAAATTTCTGCTACTTATGGCCGATGAGGATGATGTTTTGGAACATGTGTTGGGGGCGGAACACGATGATGCTATGGAAACTGGTGATATATCGATTTTGAATTCTTTGGTAGGTCATGGTAGTCCTCGTTCACTATAATTGTGGGGTACGATCAGGGCACGCAAGGTACACATTCTTATCGATAATGGCAGCACGCATAATTTTGTGCAACCAGGAGTCGTTGAGCGCATGTAGTTGCCGATATCAGGTACAAAACCTTTTAAGGTTTACATTGGCTGTGGTGAAACTCTTTTGTGTGAAAAATGTGTGCCTAGGTAGCAATTGATATCCAGGGTTTGAGCATGAATGTGGATTTGTATGTGCTTCCTATGAAGGGGCCGAATATAGTATTGAGGATACAATGGTTGCAAAAGCTTGGTAAAGTAACCTATGATTATTCTAAGCAAACAATGGAGTTCACATGGTCTGATAAGGGGTATATGTTACGAGGTGAATAAGCCTTACGCATGAAGCGTATTAGTTTACATCACATGCGGGCATTGTTGGAAACAGATGGCGTTTACAGAATATATGAGCTTTATAATTTCACTGCCAAGGAACGTGACCAAGGATCTATGGCCGCGGCCGGTATCACAGTACTACCGGAGATTGTGCAACTCTTAACCCGCTTTGAAGCACTTTTTCAGGTACCCACCGGTCTTCCACCCCATCGCACCATTAATCACCGAATTCATTTATATCCTAATACAAAACCGGTGAATGTACGACCTTAACGTTATCCACATTATCAAAAGGATGAACTAGAGAAACTTGTAAATGAAATGTTAAGTCAGAGAATTATACAGGCTAGTCAAATTCCTTTCTCATCACCGGTGTTATTGGTTAAAAAGAAGGACGGAAGCTATCATTTTTGTGTGGATTATCGTGCATTGAATGAGGTCACAATTAAGGATAGGTTTCTGACTCCTACGGAAGATGAGATGTTCGATGAGTTAGGGGGTGCCGTTAATTTTTAGTAAACTTGACTTGCGCGCGGGCTATCATCAAATTTGGGTACATGAGTGTGATGTGTACAAAATAGCTTTTCGAACACATGATGGGCATTATGAATTTTTGGTCATGCCGTTTGGACTTACCAATGCACCATCTACCTTTAAGCCACCATGAATCGGTTATTTTACCCTTACTTACGCAAGTTTGTGATCGTTTTCTTTGACGATATCTTAATCTATAGTGCAAACCATACTGCCCACCTGGAACATTTGGAATGTGTTTTAAAGTGTTTATAGGATCATCACTTTTATGTTAAAGAATCAAAGTGTGTGTTCGGGGCTGTAACACTCGAGTATTTGGGGCATATTATTTCTGGGAAGGGTGTGGAGATGGACTCGAAAAAGGTTGTTGCGGTAAGTGATTGGCCTGTGCCTACGAATCAGTGGCAAGTACGGGGCTTTTTGGGACTTACAGGATATTATAGGCGTTTTACTAAAGATTATGCTACCATTACGGCCATGTCGTCTAGTTTGCTTCAGAAATAAGGATTCAAGTCGGGGGAATTAGAAAATAAAGTTTTTGTTGACCTCAAGGCACGAATGTCTTGTGCGCCGATATTGAGTCTTGATGACATCAAATAACGTCTATTTTATAGCATCATTTATCCCATGTATTTAACCCATTTTGTATAAATATTGCAAGAATTGTTACTTAATCGTTTATATTTAAGAATTGCAGTAATTACGGAGTACTTGGTGAATATTAGCAAAAGGCGCGCATTCTGGAGCTTAATTGAAGATATTTTGAAGATTAATGATTCTGACTACCAATACGCCGTATCCATCAAGGAAGATACGGCGTATCCATGCCTGCACTCACCAAAGACCACAAAGGAAACAAGCTCAATACGCCGTATCCAGAGAAGACCAATACACCGTATTCAAGATATAGTATGTGAATATTCTTGAAGATATCAAACGTGGTCCCTACTCCAATAAATTCCAATACGCCGTATCCAATCCCTTGGATACGCCGTATCGAACCGACTTCTAGACAATATAAATAGAAAACTTAAAAATGAGTTTTAAGTGTGCTAAATCATATTCTTGATACCTAAATTAGAAAAGTCGATTTTTAGAGGAGCAAAAGAGCAAAAGAGGTCTTGCAACGCATTCCAATCCATAGAAGACAACATGTAATTTCTTATACTTTTGTAATCGTTCAGTTTTTGGTATCATTTGTTAACTCGGTTAGTTTACCTTGGCTAAAACAATTACTCTTGTATTAATTATGATGTTTGAAGGCTAATACCTTCGGGTATTAGCCATTATTATGAAGATCTGAATGTTTGGTTTTGTTTATATCTCGATTGCTTAATTTATCATTGTATGCTTGTTTATGTTTATAACTTCATACTTGTTTACGTGCTTTTGTATGCGACCTATCATTCAACTGGATCTCGTGATACAGACCTAGTAATCTAGATGCCAGGATAGCTCTCTATATAGTGAATATACATCTAGAATCATAGGATCACAAGTATTGTCCTTCTAAAATCATGCTAAGGATACGCTTCTGTCTTAACTAGTTAACGGAAACTGCCTTTGGTCTATTAAACATGTTGACTAGTAGGTGAATCTAGATAATTCAACAAATAATATTATGATTTCATTGAATAGTTGGACAAGTGGACTACTAGTGTATAAATTACCATTAAGCAGTAAGTGGGTAAAGTCTCTATGAGCTAGGGTTTAACAAGATCACCATTGCTTTAATCTATAAGATAGATTATAATAAGGTAATAAGGATGCTTTATGTGGATGATTTAATTATGACAGAATTAATGTGTCTAGGTCTTAGGATGAAGTCCCGCCTAAGTCTAAGAATGATATGCCTCTTCGAGATAAGTAATCATTGAACTTAATAAACAAACCAACGTTCTAATCGGATTAATGATGGCTAATACAATTTTATATCATAAGGCTCAACCGCTCTTTTATCTTCTGTTAATTTGCTTTCGTAGGTTAAAGTGTCTTGAATTGATTGTAGTCACCAACCAAACCCGTGCTAGTCTCTCAGACTGAAACCCCCCATTTACCTGTTAGATTTAGGATTAGAACTAACATAGGATTAGCATAGGTTTGACTTAGATTAGAATTAACTTAGATTAGATAACCAAAATATAAATTTAAAACTTGAATCATAAAAATATACACCACACAACGACACATTAAGTTTTTGGCGCCGTTGCCGGGGAGTAAAAATTAATCTTGATTTTTATTTTATATTTTGGTTTTTAACATTAGTTCTAACCCTTAGGAGTAGTGTAAATTAGATTAGTGTAATTTAGAGTAGTTTATATTCCTGCTTGTTTGCTTTCTCTGTTTGTGTTATACGGCGTATTCAGTTCACTGAATACGACGTATTGGTTATTTAACAATTTTTTCTAGTAAGATTGTTTCAGGATGGACGATCCGAACATTACTATGAAACAATACATCAGGCTCGAGGAAGAAAAAGCTCAAAAACGTGGGAAAGTGTTTAACTGGGAAACTGCTAAGTATGGTAAGATTTGGTATGATGAAGACATTCACGACCTCAGATCCGTTAAAACCGAATTCCCAGCTATAGCCTTTAATGACAATGTATCATCTGAAAAACACTTTCTTGTGAGCCCACGGTAAGTTCTCTTAATGATGAAATTGACTTTAGAGTTTCGTTTGACGATTCCGACGATGAAGATTACACGGTAATTTTTGACAAAAACTCGTTTTCTTACAAAATAATTTCTGTCAATGATTTGAAAACGGATTCAGAAAATGATAATGATAAAGTCAATATGCCTTCGTTTCTACCACCCGAGCCTACGGTCAGTTGTTTTAATGATTAGACTTCTTTAATGATTTTGAGAATGAATTTCCAGCCATTGTTTACAATGATGCTCTAACGTCTAAATTAGATTTCTTAACTAAACCTACTGTAAGTCCTCAACATATCGATGAATTTAATTTGAAAGATGAAACATCATTGTCCGAATGTGATGAAGAGGAACAAAACGTTTTAAACTTTAATGATCTATTTCCTTTTAACGTAATTTATCCCAATGATTCAAAATCGGATAAGGACAATGATGATGATAAAGTCGATATTGAACACTCTTCGGGGGATTTATCTGTCAAACCGTTACCTGATGTAATAAATACCGATGTTGGTGCCTATGCACATGGGTCAAATAAGCTTTTGGAAACAAGTCATGATACATCTAATAAATTTTTCAAAACTAAAACTTTTATCAAGGGATTAAATTTTAATATCATGACTTGGAATCATCTTAACAAAGGGATGTCATTCATTTTCCTAATCAAGAATTTGTATGTGCCATTTGGCATCCCGTTCGACCCCAAATTGTTTTATAAGGATGGGATTAAATTGGGGCAAGTCTAACTTAAAGACTTTTCTATAAACAAAATTGCTTGCCGAGAAACAACTCGGAATGTATTTTCAATTTTTATCGAGTCTGTCTTCCCAAACTGTCTATACGGCGTATCCAAACCCTATGAATATGGCGTATTGACTATCTGGACGTTATCAAATCTTTAATTTCAGCACATTCTATATGGCGTATTCGTTAAACGAATACAGCGTATACGACACAGGTATCAATATGACGTATCCTGGGGAATGGATACGGCGTATCGACTTCCTGTATAGTTTTAGGTCCATATTTCAAGTCTAACCAAACGAATACACGGAGATAGAACTGCATTTATTTTCTGAGAATTTACACAGGACCTCGTGAAAGAAAATCGACGAATGTTGGTGGAGAATTTACAAATCTGGTGATCTTGAAGTGTTGGAGTCTTGAAACTTCAAGGCGGCTGTTCAACACAATCTTGCTAATAAACTCAACTTGGAGAATCTACCGAGCAAGTATCAGGGGAGTTTCTCATTCTAATTCTTTTTAATTCCTATATTTAATGTTTTATCTATACAACGAGGACGTTGTATAATTCAAGTGGAGGGATGGAATTAGAATGTTTACTTGTCCTAATTTTCACACTAAAATGCTTAAATTATGCTCAAATTTAAAAAAATTTCAAGCATACTTTTGTGAAATTACTTGATACATAACCCGCACACAATAACCCTTTTTAGATATTGTGAGGATTTAACCTTATCCGTTTCCAAATGTTTACCAAAATTCCACAAAATATGAGTGTGCCGGTGATGTTATAGACTTTAAAACTTGGCTTGGTATATCTATTCGAGACCGTAGTGATGAGTACTATGGATTTAGATGGAGTAACTTGTTTAAATTGGTAAATTTTAGGATTACACCCAAAACGCCTTTACATGTTGCTTATTAACTAACTACACTGGTTAGTTAACCCCCGTATAAACCCTTTGTTTACTCTCACTTTAAGAGTAAGATACCCCTAGAACAACCCGTAGAGCCAATCCTTTAGGAACTACACCAATTATTTGTTTCGTTACACCTTAGCCTACCCTGTTAGATTAAGTTTATTTTACAGTTTCTAGTTGCTTAAAGTGTAAAGTTTGTATTTCCCGAGTCTTGTGTCAATTTTGGTACGGTTGGAAGAATTTGCACATCGCAAATGGGAATGTATATTATAGTCAAAACTCATGTATTTTTACTACCATCGCAATTAATGGTACGTCCGAAGAATGAAGAATTACCGAAGGAATTATCCGGAATTATTATGATCGTGAAGATGGTGAAACTACACCGAGTATCGTATAGTGTTAGCAAAAAAAAGTCAAAAAAATTAGAAAAATCGCAACAAAAAAGAGAAGGAAAGCTTGAAGATAATCGTTTCACAACTACCGAAGGAATTACACAAAGGATCGATTATTCGTTGATACAAATCGACGATGTAGAGTATTGTATAAAGTGGAAGATATCGCCACTTGCCTTGTAAAGTATGTAAAGTATGGGATGTTTGGGAAGTTGACCGTTACGGGAACGCCAACTTAAGTTGTTGTTTTTGATCTATAATCAAGACGTTGTAAATAGTTGTATCTTTATCATGGTAACGGTCGGGAAAAAGTGTCTAGCAACTTGTATTTTAGACTTAATCTATTTGTTTTGTTACTTTTATTTAACAATAATTTATTTTTCTTTCCTAATCATTAACCATGGGTTTTACGCGAATAAGGATGTGATCGAGCATGCATGTCTATTTTGTCGTTACGACCATGTATGCATGTCTCAGCAGCCTTGTTGGTTTATTACTATTGGTGAAAGTTAGAAGATTTATACCCTATATTACTTTACTATTCCTACTCTTTAGCTTATTCGAGGTGGGAGTGAGCAATCACATGTGTCTATCCCGTTATTACAGGTGTGTATGTGTGGTCTTTGTCGCCCTCCTGGAATATTGGCATCGATAAAGATTAGTTACAGTAATCAACCCTAAGCCTTCTAGTATAAACCCATATTTACCTTTATAAACTTGTTACTCCTTAGCTTTAGCGGTGAAGATGTGTATCCTTGCCAAGCTTATGATAGACTACTCGTCACGACCGAGAAATTGAGCGAATTAGTTACATGTTACCACATAGATTAGTTGAGTGATTTGAGTGTTTTTATCTTCCTATTTCGTGAGGTGTTTGGTTGTGTACTTGTAATAGATCAAATAAATGCTTTAACGAAAATATCCTTAGGAATATATTTTTTATAAACTTCTAAAGGCTACTTGAGGACAAGTAGGATTCAAGTGAGGGGATATTTGATGACATCAAATAACGTCTATTTTATAGCATCATTTATCCCATGTATTTAACCCATTTTGTATAATTATTGCAAGAATTGTTACTTAGTCATTTATATTTGAGAATTGCAGTAATTACGAAGTACTTGGTGAATATTAGCAAAAGGCGCACATTCTGGAGCTTAAATGAAGATATTTTGAAGATTAATGATTCTGACTACCAATACGTCGTATCCATCAAGGAAGATACGGCGTATCCGTGCCTGCACTCACCAAAGACCACAAAGGAAACAAGCTCAATACGCCGTATCCAGAGAAGACCAATACGTCGTATTCAAGATATAGTATGTGAATATTCTAGAAGATATCAAATGTGGTCCATACTCCAAGAAACTCTAATGCGCCGTATCCAATCCCTTGGATACGCAGTATCGAACCGACTTCCAGACAATATAAATAGAAAACTCAAAAATGAGTTTTAAGTGTGCTAAATCATATTCTCGATACCTAAACCACAAAAGTCGATTTTCAGAGGAGAAAAAGAGCAGAAGAGGTCTTGCAACGCATTCCAATCCATAGAAGACAACGTGTAATTTCTTATACTTTTGTAATCGTTTAGTTTTTGGTATCATTCGTTAACTCGGTTAGTTTACCTTGGCTAAAACAATTACTCTTGTATTAATTATGATGTTTGAAGGCTAATACCTTCGGGTATTAGCCATTATTATGAAGATCTGAATGTTTGGTTTTGTTTATATCTCGATTGCTTAATTTATCGTTGAATGCTTGTTTATGTTTATCAATTCATACTTGTTTACGTGCTTTTGTATGCGACCTATCATTCAACTGGATCTAGTGATACGGACCAAGTAATCTAGATGCCGGGATAGCTCTCCATATAGTATTAGAAGATTTATACCGCCCATCATTACTTTTACTATTCTACTCTTTAGCTTATTTCGAGGTGGGAGTGAGCAATACCACATGTGTCTATCCCGTTAACAGGTGTGGTAGGTTGGTCTTTTGGTCGCCCACCTGGAATATTGGCATCGATAAAGATTAGTTACATTAATCAAAAAAACAACCTTAAGCCCTAAGCCTTCTAGTATAAAAACCCATATTTTACCTTTATAACTGTTTACTACCTTAAGGATTTAGCGTTGAAATGTGTATCCTTGCCATGTCTTATATAGACTACTCTTCACAGACCGAGAAATGAGCGAATTAGTTACAGTTACCACAAAGGATTAGTTGATGATGTTGAGTGGTTTTTTTATCTTCCCTATTTCGTGATGGTTTTTGGTTGTGTACTTAATAGATCAAATAAATGCTTTAAAACGGAAAATTATCCTTAGGAATATATTTTTTTATAAACTTCTAAAGGCTACCTGAGGACAAGTAAGGATTCAAGTGAGGGGATATTTGTATGACAGCAATTAACGTCTCTTTTATAGCATCAATTATCCCATGTATTTAACCCCATTTGTATATTATTGCCAGATATTGTTACTTAGTCAATTATAATTGAGAATTGCAGTACTTACCAAGTACTTGGTGAATATATAGCAAAAGGGGCGGCACATTCTGGGAGCATAAAAATGAAGATATATTAAGATTAATGGATTCTGACTACCAATACTTCGTATCCAATCAAGGAAAGATACGGCGTATCCGTAGAGAGCTGATAAAATTATTTTTGACTCGAGCTGCTGCACACGACCAAAGACCACAAAGGAAACAAGCTCAATACGCCGTATCCAGAGAAGACCAATACGTCGTATTCACGATAAAGTGATGTGGTATTCTAAAAGATATCAAACGTGGTCCCTACTCCAAGAAACTCTAATACGCCGTATCCAATCCCTTGGATACGCCGTATCGAACCGACTTCCAGACAGTATAAATAGAAAACTCAAAAATGAGTTTTAAGTGTGCTAAATCATATTCTCGATACCTAAACCACAAAAGTTGATTTTTAGAGGAGAAAAAGAGCAGAAGAGGTCTTGCAACGCATTCCAATCCATAGAAGACAACGTGTAATTTCTTATACTTTTGTAATCGTTTAGTTTTTGGTATCATTCGTTAACTCGGTTAGTTTACCTTGGCTAAAACAATTACTCTTGTATTAATTATGATGTTTGAAGGCTAATACCTTCGGGTATTAGCCATTATTATGAAGATCTGAATGTTTGGTTTTGTTTATATCTCGATTGCTTAATTTATCATTGTATGCTTGTTTATGTTTATCAATTCATACTTGTTTACGTGCTTTTGTATGCGACCTATCATTCAACTGGATCTAGTGATACAGACCAAGTAATCTAGATGCCGGGATAGCTCTCCATATAGTGATTTATACATCTAGAATCATAGGATCACAAGTATTGTCCTTCTAAAATCGTGCTAAGGATACGCTTCTGGCTTAACTAGTTAACGGAAACTGCCTTTGGTTTTATTGAACATGTTGACTAGTAGGTGAATCTAGATAATTCAACAAATAATGTTCTGATTCCATTGGATAGTTAGACAAGTGGACTACTAGCGTATAAAATTACCATTAAGCAGTAAGTGGGTAAAGTCTCTATAAGCTAGAGTTTAACAAGATCACCATTGCTTTAATCCATAAGATAGATTATAATCAGGTAATATGGATGCTTTATGTGGATGCTTTAATTGTGATAGAATTAATGTGTCTAGGTCTTAGGATAAAGTCCCGACTAAGTCTAAGAATGATATGCCTCTTCGAGATAAGTAATCATTGCACTGAATAAACAAACCAACATTCTAATCAGATTAATGATGACTAATACAGTTTTCTATCATAAGGATCGACCGCTCTTTTATCTTCTGTTAATTTGCTTGCGTGGGTTAAAGTGTCTTGAATTAATTGTAGTCACCAACCAAACCCGTGCCAGTCTCTCAGGCTGAAACCTCCGTTTTACCTGTTAGATTTAGGATTAGAACTAACATAGGATTAGCATATGTTTGATTTACATTAAAATTAACTTAGATTGGATAACCAAAATATAAATAAATTAAGAGATTTAACCTCGCTTCAAGTGCTCGACACCTTACTTACCACGAATCTACCACCGACCGGGTACACTGCCCGTTAAAGTGTTGTTTTTGGTTAAGTCGACAAAATATAATTTTAAAACTTAAATCATAAAAATATACACCACACAACGACACATCAAGTCTCCCAATTTTTGATGAAATGTTTGTGGTGGAGACAGATGCGTCGGACGTGGGAATTGGTGCGGTATTGATGCAAAGGGGACAACCCTTAAGCTATTTTAGCCGTAAGTTGGGTCCGCATATGCGTGCGGCGGCAACTTATCAGAAGGAATTATTCGCCATGGTTGAAGCCGTTTATAAATGGCGACAATATTTACTTGGGCGCCGTTTTACTATACGCACGGATCATAGGAGTCTTAAGGAACTCATGCAACAAGTTATCCAAACACCCCTCCAACAAAAGTATGTAAGGAAGCTTATGGGTTTTGATTTCGTTATTGAGTACAAGCCAAGGGTTAATAATCAAGTGGTTGATGCCTTGTCACGTATCTATGAGGAAGAGGAAGATGTCATGGCTGCGTTTATGACTATGAGTCAGCCATTGTCCGGTTTGATAAGTGATTTACGACAAGAGAATGAGACAATAGACGAATTACAACAACTTCATCAGAAACTAGACCGTAACGAGCCGATGGAGTGGTTTCGGCGAGAGCAAGGTATGATCGTATTTTGTGATCGTTACTACATTGGGACTGAATCTAAACTTAAAGAGTTACTCTTGTCTGAATTTCACAACACCCCAAAGGCGGGGCATAACGGCGTGAAAAAGAGGTTGGTTGAGTTGTCCGCTTTGTTTTACTGGAAAGGCATGCGTAAGTCGGTTGAGGAGTTTATCGGTAAGTGTCTTGTGTGTCAACAGACTAAGTACTCCACGCAAGCTCCGGGCGGATTACTACAGCCCTTACCGACGCCGTCTAGAGTATGGGAAGACATTTCAATGGATTTTATTACCGGGTTACCCGTTTACAAGGGGTTGTCAGTCATCTTTGTGGTTGTGGATCGGTTTACTAAGTATGTCCATTTTGGACCATTGCCTGCTAGTTTCAATGCATCAAAGGTTGCGGATGTTTTCATTGATATGGTGGTCAAGCTTCATGGGATTCCTAAAACCATCGTATCTGACCGTGATCCCATCTTTGTTAGCAAATTTTGGAAACAATTATTCGAAACTAATGGGACTAAATTGAATCATAGCACGGCCTAACATCCCCAGACGGATGGGCAGACGAAAGTTGTTAATCGTGGGCTGGAGCAATATTTAAGGGCTATGGTGTTAGACCGACCTCAAGATTGGGTGCATTGTTACAATGGGCTGAATATAGCTACAATACTAGTTTTCATAGTAGCATCAGAATGACGCCTTACCAAGCTGTCTATGGGCGTGTTCCACCTGCCATTGTTCCATACCCGATCGGATCGTCCAAGGTCACGGCTGTGGAGGAGTTGTTGGTTGAGCGTGATGCTTTATTACGTCAACTTAAGCAAAATTTATTAGTCGCTAAGCACCGTATGGAAATGCAAGCTAATCGGAATCGCCGTGATGTAGAGTTTAAGTCTGGTGATAGGGTGCTTGTTAAACTACAACCATATCGGCAGATTACATTGGCTAAACGTCACTCTAACAAATTGGCTAAGAAGAGTGGGCAAGGTGGCTTATCGACTTGCTCTACCGGATTCAAGTAAGATTCATCCTGTATTTCATGTCTCATTACTTAAACTTTTCGTAGGCACGGGACAAGAGGAAGTTACTAATTTTACGAAGGAAGAGCATGAGGGTCAGCCCGTAGAGCAACCCTTGGCAATTTGTGCTACCCGAGTTGTTTTGCAGAAAGGCGTGCCGACTCGTCAGGTGTTGGTTCAGTGGAGCGGAAGTTCACCTGAAGAAGCGACGTGGGAATGGTTGTCAGAGTTCAAGGCTGCTTATCCATCTTACCACCTTGAGGACAAGGTGATTGTTGAAGGTTTAGGGAATGTTACGGCCGAGTTTGATGAGCCTCATGACGAGGAGCCCACTAAGCCTAAAGACAAGGAGCCCACTGATGATACTAATAAATCACGACTCAAGAGGGCCACATCCAGGCCTGTTTGGTTTAAGGACTATGCTACTGGATAATCTTATTTTTAAGTATGATCGAGTCATATTAGGAACGTATTTTGTTTGTCATTGTTTAGAAAAGGATCTCGTATTTTGTTTGTCATTGTTTAGGAAAGGATCTTGTTTTATTATAGGAGTTATCTTGTGAGTCAACTTGTGAAACAAGTTATTGTCTTTTTATTCGGTATATATACCGAATCGTGATGAATGGAAAAGCATAGTTTTGTGTCAAAAATCATTCTCTTCTCTTCTCTACTTTTCTTAAGGAGCTAGCACCCGCTAAAAGTTGTGCCCTATCCCGATACTATCCGAAAAGGTTGTATTAGTTTTAGAGTGTTGAATATTGGGTTTTAATATGCAGGTGGGGTGCAATTTGAATTTTCGGTGGAGGATATTTTCAAAAAAGGTCAAAAAAAATTACACTAAAATCTCATCTTGTCGGGCTAGCCATAAAGGGCACCGCCCCCCATAGTTTACACATGCATCCGCCTCTGGCCGCATGTCTATTGATTATCACATGGTTGATTTTTCTTTTTTAAATTGTGTTTCGATTTATTTTATTTTGGGAAATTTATGTGAATATCACATAGATATTCAGATGTAGGGGTGTTCACGGTCCGAAAACCGGATTGGACTGGACCGCAACCGACCTTGGCCAAAACACTAGACCGAAATGGTTCGGTCCGGTCAGGGTCGGTCCGGTCCGGTTCGGTTTTCGATCCGGTCCGTCCAACAAGGCATAATTGTCGGGTTTTTTAAGATCGAACCGGACCAAAGACCAAAAATAAAAAAAGAATAGACCGAGGACCAGATCGAAATAGTTTCTGTCTGGTCCGGTCAGTCCAGTTTGGACCGGTATTTCAGTCCGATCTGATCCACGATACGTTTTACTCACCCCTATTCAGATATACTCTTTATTTGGCGATAGATTGTCACGGGGAGGGTTATGATATTATATGAGGGTGTATTTAAAGCCGTATGTGGGTCAGGGTCAACATTTTTTATGTAATTCCCATTGAAAAATAACCCTTAACTAATTTATTAAAAATCAGCGATTTTTAGCGCTAACCCGACCTTTATGGTATGAATTCAATCTCTTTTAATCTTTAATTAATGTTTGTTATCATTTTAAATTTCGATCTTGAATCTTAATATATTGGAGTAGTGGTTGTACTGCGAAAAAGATAAATTAAAGTTTTTTCATATACTAAACGCACCCTAGCTAGAAGTTTAGTTAAAACCTATACAAGTTAACCACATTATTGCTTACTTAATGTGCGTGTTTATGCAGTGTAATTCAAACTAAGGGAATGCATTTAGGGATGATCAAAAGACCCAAAATATTGTTACCGAACATACATATCATAACATGTATACTGAATACTAGTCTGTACTGGTACCGGTATTAAATATATATATTTTTTGGCAAAAGGTGAAAATTTGTATTAATTACCAACTGATAATAACAAATTAAGAAAAAAGGCACAGACATTCCTGTCCTTTTGATACAGACCTCAATTCAAACAACAAACTAAAAACACTATCCGATAAGTATTCTATATCTCTAACAACAAAAGCTTCTTTCTCGAATGCCTATGAAAACCTTCTCTGATAATGCCCAAAAACCAGGTATTAAATATTTTTCTAAATAGAAGTCGCGAAAATAGGTAATACCCAAAACTAACCATTGATACCGAAAGTATACGAAGGGCTTAAAAAAGACACAGTGCTTAGATGGTTTTGTTCAAAAAACTGACATTCCAAAATGCTTGGGTGAAGTTGGTAGTTTATTCACATCTATTATATAGTTCTTTTTTTAATATATATGTTTTTCAAGTCTAAAGTTGTTGATCTTATTGTTCCAGTAGGGTAATGGGTTAAAAGTTACATATGATAGTTAAAATGGTATGGTCTTTGTGGCCTGCAACACCTTATTTATTCCCACTGCATGTGTAATCTTGCATTCGTGTACCAAGCTGCCTCAATTCATTTAAGTTCCATGATTCGGGTAACTTTTTTTAAGAATATTGTTGTTCAATTGATTTCTTTTTCAAAGTTTGGTATATGGGCGCTAGATACCAGTAACGCACCGATACTGTATTCGGTAGGTAAATTCAGGCCAAAAACAAATTCGGTATACTTGGATTCGGTATAATTCTGTACCAGTATAATACTGTGCTCATCCCTAAATGCATCCAATCAAGGAGGACTGCGATCTTAGTGACCATATAGTAACGCTTATCCATATTAATTAAGGCGTATAAATAATAGTCTTTTCGATAACCTTGTGATGTTTACTAGATCCAACAAAATTTTCTAGTTTTACATCTCTTGTTTTGTAAGAATTTGGAAGGGAAATTTATCTCCGATCCACAAAACACTTGAAAATTTAGAAAACACGTTTAGTTGATCTTTGTATTTTCTATTTTACTTTGAAGGAGGGAGGAGTGGGTCGATCTTGGGTTACAAAGGAAAACAAGGAAATAACTTAAATTTGTTTTGTAATTTCAGGAAATAGATAAACTTTGTTTTATGAGAATTTTTTGATAATAAAGCAGTTTGAACGCGATTTCTGTTTTGTTTGTTTAGTAAAAAACATTTTCTTGGCATAAAGATATGAATGTACACTACTGGTCTACCGCCATCATGTTCTTTTTAAGTTTTACCTTCTAAGAATTTTATATGCACTTAAGAAACATAATAGTACATTTGAGTAGGGCCTGGGTCGTGGTTTATTAAATACGACTTTCAAGTTTATTAATTTTAGTTTTACGAAACAAGTTTAATGACACATAGGGTGCATCTAGGTCGTGCTTAAATAAATACGACTTTTAAGTTTATTAATTTTAGTTTTTCGGAACAAGTTTAATGACACCTAGGGTGCATTTAACTAACTAAGTTTGAAAATAATATTATGACACCTAGTTGCATTTGAACCAAGAAAGACCATCGTAGGATGGAACAAAAGCAGATGTGTTCTAGCCCAATATGTGATCGATTGCCTCCCCGTCTGCAATATATCCATGGGTTGTTGCTCAGGACCTGGAAGCCGAAGATGATACCGATGTCCAGATTTTTTACAACATACATGACCCGCTTTGTCACTATAGATGTAGAATCCCTGAGTTACTCGGGAAGCGTATTCGTGGGTGTTTCTATGGTTGAGTGATTCTCTCCAAAAATCCACACGACGTCATGTGGTCTCTTTGGAACCCTATCACGTCAAAGCACATCAATCTCCCACCCTTGATTCAGAAAGTAGCCGATTTTGATGATAATATCAGATATTGCTGTTTGTCGTCTTCTCCAGACGATCCTAGTTCGATTCTTTGTTATATTTAGTCTTTATTTTAGCAAAAATCCAGGGTAGTCAAGTGTTAAGTTGTCGTGGGTTAACTTGTGTCCTAAGTCCAGCCCATGTGTTTTAGGGCTTGTTCTCCCCCCTCATCTCTATAAAAGGAGGTGAGGAGGGAGGGGTCTTGTCACTTCATTCTTTCTTTACTAATCAACGTTTGATTAAGGTTAATATTCTTGTGCATCATTTTCCTTCTTTTTTGTCTTATAATAATATGTTGTGGTGTGTGTTTCTTCTTGTTTCGAAGTTCCGCTCTAGTAACCGGGTTGTTGGCGATCGAATTCCAACAAGTGGTATCAAGAGCTCGGGTTCGCGGGTTTTATCGGTTATCTAGGATCGATCAAGAAGGGTTCATTGTGGTCGTTTTTCTGGAAGGAGCAGAAGGGTTTTCTGTTCGGGCTTCCAGGTTCGACGACAGCAAAAAAAGTTATTGTTTCGGTGCGTGAGCAGTAACGGAAGTAGCTGGTTGACGTCGACAAGGGTTCGTGAGTTCTTCGATTGCGCATGGTTGCGACAAGGTGTAGAAGGCTTAAGGGTTCGTTGGTTTTTGTTTTATTGAAGATCGACAGTTTCTGGCGTGTTTTGGGTTTTCTGGTCGACGAGAACAGAGGAAGAAGAAAGGTCCAAATTTTCAAATTATTTAAACAATTATATTTTAACCTTAGTGGGAAAGTATATAGTATTATTATTAAGGTTATTATATAGTATTATATTGAAAAATAATAATAAGGTATATATTATTATTATTATTATTACTCAATAAGGGATTATATAATTTGAAAGGTTATTGTACAAGGGACTTTGTAATTCGTGATTGTGGGTTTAATATATAACAAGGTTTAACGGATTAACAAAGGGATAAAGAATGACGGGAGCCAAGTTTGACATCGAAAAATTCGATGGAACTGGTGATTTCGGGTTATGGAGAGTCAAGATGCGTGCTTTATTAATCCAACATGGATGTGAAGCAGCTCTGGAGGTTTTACCCGAGGATATGGAAGCTCAAGCGAAAGCTGAGCTAAACAAGAAAGCTCACAGTGCCGTGATTTTCTGCTTAGGTAACAAGGTTTTAAGAGAAGTTACCAGGGAGACGACTGCAACGAGGGTTTGGTCAAAGCTCGAGACTTTGTACATGACAAAGTCATTGGCCAACAAGTTGTACCTGAAGAAAAAGTTGTATAAATTCTACATGTCGGCTGGACGAAAGATTTCCGAGCATATAGATGAGTTCAACAAAATTGTTCTTGATTTAGCAAATATTAAGGTAAAATTCGAAGATGAAGATCTTGCTTTATTATTACTCACTTCTTTACTAGCATCATACGAACACTTTGTGGATACCTTGCTCTATGGACGGGAAGCTTTGACTTTGGAGGACGTGATGGCCACACTAAATTCAAAGGAAATCAAAGAAAGGTCTAAGGCGAAGGGGGATGATGGTGAAGGGTTATATGTGATGAGAAGAACTGATGGTAAGGATTCACGTCACTCAAGGGGAAAGTCAAGATCAAAGTCTCGAGGTGGAAGACTCAAGTGCTATATTTGCCAATCTGAGGATCACTTGAAGAAAACTGTCTGAAGAATAATTGCAAGAAGTCAACACGTTACGTCAAGAAAGATGAGCAACCAAGCTCTAGTGGTTCAACATATGACGATTCTGAGGTGATGATGGTGATGACCGCACAGGCCCTGCTAGATTAGATCATGGATTCAGAATGTTCATACCACATGACACCCAGGTTAGATATACTTTTTGCTTTTCTGGAATGCGATGGGGGCAATGTATAGCTGGGTGACAACACGAAGTGTAAGATTAGAGGTATTGGCAAGGTGGGGATACAACTAAGAGATGGGTCAAGTTTTGTATTATACAATGTCAGGTATATTCCTGAATTGAAAAGAAACTTGATATCGCTAGGAACTCTTGAAAAAGAGGGATTTACCATAAAATTACAGTCGGGCAAAGTCAAGGTGATTAATGGTTCCAGGGTTGTTTTATCTGGAATACAAAGGGATAACTATGTATACTCTTTGGATGGCCATGCAATGGCGGGTGAGCTTAATGCTAGTGTTGAAGAAAAAGACAGTTTTGCACAGGCTTGGCACAAAAAACTAGGACATATCAGCGAGGCGGGACTACAGGTGCTAGAAAAGCAGGGGCTGTTTGGCAAAAAAATTCTAGGGAAGCTTGATTTTTATGAGAATTATGTTATGGGAAAGTCACATCGAGTCAGTTTCGGTGTAGGAAGGCACACTACTCAGGGAGTGATAGACTATGTTCATTCAGACTTATGGGGTCTGTCTCAGGTGGAATCATTAGGAGGTAAGAGGTATTTCTTATCTATTATTGATGATTATTCCAGGAGGGTATGTGTTTATATCCTCAAGTTCAAACACGAAGCATCTGGAAAGTTCAAAGAGTGGAATCATTTAGTAGAGAATCAGACTGGGAGGACGGTTAAGAAGCCGAGGACAGATAATGGTCTTGAGTTTTGTAACCGGGGTTTGAGCAGCTATGCATTGAGATTGGAATTACTAGACATTTTATAGTTATCGAGACGCCACAGCAGAATGGGCTAGCAGAACGTATGAACAGAACTCTCATGGATAAGGTACGTTGTTTATTGATTCAGTCTGGACTGCCCAAGACCTTGTGGGCAGAAGCGACATGTACGGCCGCATATCTTATCAATAGGTCACCATCGACAGCGATTGAGAAAATGGAGATGTGGTCGGGACATCCAAGTGATTATGGGATGTTGAGGATTTTCGGTTGTGTAGCATATCCACATGATAAAAAAAGGTAAGCTCAAACTGAGAGCGATAAAATGCGTTCTTTTGGGGTATCCCGAGGGTGTGAAGGGGTACCTACTATATAGGCTTGATGATGAATCACCTAAAATAGTCACTAGCCGGAACGTGATCTTCAATGAAAGTGTCATGTACAAAGACACATTAAAGGATTCTGGTATAGGTGCTGATAAGTCCGTTGAGGAATTACAGGTTGAGGTGGAGCTGCAGAGGTTAATTAATCATACGCCTGAGAAAGATCAGACAGATCAGGAAGATGGCGACGATGAAGATGCAGGGGATCAAGATACTGATCAGACACCGAATCTCACAGATTATCAGTTGGATCGGGATAGAGAGCGAAGGAGAAGAACAAAACCTTTAAGGTTTTGAGATGAGAGTAATATGGCTGCTTATGCGTTTGTTGCAGCAGAGGAAGATGATACTCATGAACTGTTGACATACCAAGAGGCAGTTGCTTGTGAATATAGTTCTAAGTAGAAAGCTGCTATGAAAGAAGAGATGGTTTCTCTAAGGAAGAACAAGACATGGGAGTTAGTAGATCATCCAGTTAGGCAAAAGCTGGTGAGCTGTAAATGGCTGTTCAAGATAAAGGAAGGGATTGAAGGTGTTGAAAAGCCTACGTACAAGGCAAGGTTGGTGGCTCGTGGATTCACACAGATGACAGGTATTGATTACAATGAAGTATTTTCTCCAGTAGTTCGACACATATCTATTTGGGTTATACTTGCACTGACTGCGTGTAAAGATTATGAGCTCGAGCAGCTTGATGTAAAGACGGCATTTTTACATAAAAACCTTAAAGAAGTGATCTACATGAGGCAGCCACCGGGATATGAACAAGGCAACAAGGTATGTTTATTAAAGAAATTCCTTTATGGTTTGAAGCAGTCACCTAGGCAATGGTATAAGAGGTTCGATGAGTACATGCTGAGCAACGGGTTTAAGCGTAGCAGTTACGAAAGCTGCGTATATTATAGGAGTTATGCACTAGGTGAGTATATCTATCTATTATTATATATAGACGATATACTGATTGCTTGTAAGAGCAAGGATAAGATTGGGTTTACCAAGTCTTTGCTTAAAAAGGAGTTTGACATGAAGGAACTCGGGGAAGCAAAGAAGATTCTTGGTATGGAGATCGTCAGGGATCGAAGTCGCAAGATTCTGAGGGTGTCACAATCCGGGTACATTTCTAAGATTTTAAATAATTTTAGAATAGACAATGGGAAATCGGTTAAGATGCCATTGGGTGGGCACTTCAAGCTGTCGTTGAAGGATTGCCTAGTTAGTGATTGTGATGTTGAAAGGATGATTAAGGTGCCGTATGCAAATGCGGTTGGGAGCTTAATGTACTTGATGGTGTGCACGAGACCAGACATAGCGTATGCAATAAGTGTAGTTAGCAGATATTTGGCGAATCCGGGTAAAAATCATTAGGAAGCAGTGAAGTGGATTTTGAAATATTTGCGGGGCACTGCAAACGTGGGAGTGGTGTATGGCACAGATCGTGGCAACCATGTGGACGTAACAGGTTTTGTTGATTCAGACTACGCTAAGGATCCGAATAAAGGTAGGTCTATCACTGGTTACGCATTTTTATTACAGGGATGTGTGGTAAGCTGGAAGGTAATGCTACAACACGTGGTGGCTCTTTCAACTACAAAGGCAGAGTATATGGCCCATACAGAGGCTGTAAAGGAATCTATTTGGCTAAGGGGACTCTTGGAAGAGTTAGGCGTAGAGCTTAACACTGTGGCAGTTAATTGTGATAATCAAGGCGCGATTCACTTATCGCGGAATCATGTTTTTCATGAAAGGACAAAGCACATCAATGTGCGTTACCACTTTATCAGAGAGGTATTGGAAGTAAAGACGGTTAAAGTTCTGAAGGTGGGTACTAAACACAATGCTGTGGATGCCTTGACAAAGGTGGTACATGTACTCAAATTACAACATTGCTTGGAGTTGTTGAATGTTGGTGTAGACTAATATAAAGCCTAAGGTGGAAATTGTTATGTTTAGTCTTTAATTTAGCAAAAGTCCAAGGTAGTCAAGTGTTAAGTTATTGTGGGTTAACTTGTGTCCCAAGTCCAGCCCATGTGTTTTAGGGTTTGTTCTCCCCCCCTCATCTCTATAAAAGGAGGTGAGGAGGGAGGGGTCTTGTCACTTCATTCTTTCTTTACTAATCAACGTTTGATTAGGGTTAATATTCTTGTGCATCATTTTTCCTTCTTTTCTGTCTTATAATAATATGTTGTGGTGTGTGTTTCTTCTTGTTTCGAAGTTCCGCTCTAGTAACCGGGTTGTTGGCGATCGAATTCCAACAAGTCTTATGACAAGAACCAAAAAACCTAACTTGGTTTTTTGCAGGCTAGATCATAAAAAAAGAAATTAAGATGGACCGAAATGTCATATGGTAACCAAGTTCAAACCATAACTGGTAAAGACAGTTCGCTACATAGTCTAACTTGTTGCAACGGTAAAGTATATGCTTTCGCTACAGGTAGTCATCATGTTGTGGAGTTAAGCATTGTGGTAATGGGTAAAGAAGTCGTGATAAATCTATTGCCATTATTAAGGCTTCCTTCCGTTCATCACAATGGTTGCGACCGCGTGACACCTTATCTTAAAGGGTCTTGTACAGATCTATTTTCCATAGTAATAGGTCTTGAGCAGGAACCAAAAGCATTTGGTTTTGTGTATTTGTTTAAGCTGCAAATGAGTAGTATGACGTGGGAAAAGATGGAAGACCTAAAAGACGCCACATTTTCTTTGGAAATTTTTAGTTATCTGTATCGGCCCTTTTACAGCCCTGCAATTGAGTCAGAGTTAGGGGGGTTATATACACATTCTTGGTGATAATGGGAAAATAATATACTCGTATCACGTCAAAGATAAAACCATCTCTCTATCTTCTATGACTTGTCTAGCAGGAACAAGTCACATGTCAGCGTGGGGCCCAATGCTTGAATACAGCAGGTATTGAATTATTTATCGTAAATATATTGTTTTCTTTTATTAGCAATAAAAATATATAAATAATTTTTGTAGGCTAGAAGGTGACCATATACAAGAAGATGACAAGACAGTCAGCAAAGTTAAGGGTGCTCAAGGGGCTGAATTTAATAGCATGACAGATGAATCACACCTTCCGTTTGATCTTTTAGAGTTGATTATGTTGGAGTTTTATGTTGGTTTGGAATACATCAACTTTCGCACTACATGCAAACGTTGTCATTTAGCAGCACCTATAATAAAATAGAGCAACCAAACAGAATCAAAGAGGTTGCAGTTGCAGAAATATTCATTAAATTCACCTTGGCTGATGGTTTTTGACAAACACATTATCACTTTTATGGATCCTATGTTTGGTGACAAGTATTTTATTAAAACACCCTGGCTACATGTCGCCCGAGATACATTGGTTAAAGTTTGACCCAAAAAATTCCAGAAAAATTCCGATAGACTTTTTATACAGGTTTGAGTATTGGTAGATTTTTTCTGGAAAAAATATGGAAATAGCCTGCTGTGCAGGCATTACCAAAAAAAACTGCAGACTTATCTCGGGCGACATGTCGCTGGAGATAAGTAAAACAAAAAATTTATTGCAGGCCTATCCCGGGCGACATGTCGCCGGGGAAAGGTAAAACAAAATATTATTGCATGTCGCCCGAGAAAGGTATCACTAAACGGCAAAAAATGTTTCTAATGTTGACAAGTCAATTTATTTGAAATACTTTCCCGGGCGACATGTCGCCCGGGATTCTATGTAATTAATTAATTAATTAAGCATCAATATAAATTAGTCATTTTATAACATCATTATCCCGGGCGACATGTCGCCGGGGAAAACCCTCCACCGTGGTACTTAATTATTTGACTGAAACTATGTGGGCCCGGAGATGTCACCCGGGTAAGTCGCCCGGGAACGTATCCCCTTCGAGCTTTTCCGTTCGACTTATCCTGGGCGACATGTTGCCGGGGAAAAGTATCCCCAGCGACAAGTCGCCCGGGAATCGACGAATTTGTCGTTGGGGATAGTGGTACTGCGTGTACAGCAGACTATTCGTCGATTCCCGGGCGACTTGTCGCTGGGGATTTCTTTGGAACTTTAAACCATCTCCCTCCTCATGCTTGGATTGAACCAAGTTGGTCTTAATTAAACTAGATTATATGTCCTCTGATACTATGCGGTAAGTTAAACGTTAGGCATTTCTTTCTAAATTATGTGTTTCTTTTTAGCATAATGTTTAGGTTACGCTTGATACCTCATGTGTCGATGGTGCTAAGTTGGTCCTAATTGAACTACATTACTTTGTTACGTAACACTATGGGTTAAGTTAAAAGTTTGGCATTTTATTTGTAAATCAATCGATGTTTCTTTTGCATCTCTTTTTAGCATAATATCTAGGTTAGGTTTTGACATCTGTTTAGATTCTACCAAGTTATTATTCTAGCAACACTGTACATAAACCTGTGTTTCTAAAAGTATTTGAAGAAACAGAACACACTTTGATCAATGATAGTGAAAATTGTCTTTTAGGTCACAGGGAAAAGAATTAACTGCTATTGCACCAAGTGAAAGTAAAGCCGCCAATAAGGTATCAGATGCAAAATCTGTATATAAGAACCAGAACTATAGAAATGTGAGGGGCTTATCTGCTTCTGAGCTATGCATCCTTTGGTAAGGAAGCATTCAGATTAACTAAACTGGCAGAAGTTCGTGCATTGAACAGTTGAAGGAAACTGCATTGCCTGAACCTAAACAACCTGCTTTTTTCACTGAAGTGAGTTGTCCTGAACTTGAAACTCCTCCTTTGGCTCTTCTGATCTCGGCTAGTGTGACTGCATTGCCAGAACCTAACCTTCAAACTTTGTAACCAGCTTAATCTGACCCATTTAACCCGTTCAAGATCAAACATAACTCAAATGTAAAAGATGGAATATTTCCTATGTCGCCCTAATGTACAATGAAGATCGTATATATGCATTACATCATGGGCCTAACATAAATACTACAATAATATAAACAAGGCTGATGGGCCTCATATAAATAACCCGCTAACATCCCCCCGCAGTTTGAGCGGGAGAGGAACGAACACTCAAGCTGGAGCGAAACTCATCAAACAATGCAGTAGGTAGACCTTTGGTAAAAATATCCGCGTACTGATAACGCGACGGAACGTGAAGTACCCGGATATGACCAGTAGCAACTAAGTCTCTAACAAAGTGAATGTCAATCTCAATGTGTTTCGTGCGTTGATGTTGCACAGGATTAGAGGACAGGTAGACCGCACTCACATTGTCACAATAGACAAGTGTAGCTGTAGACAATGGTGTGTGAAGCTCACGTAAAAGGTTGCGTAACCAGCAGGTCTCCGCTACAGCATTAGCAACACCTCGATACTCGGCTTCGGCACTAGAGCGAGAGAGTGTAAACTGTCGCTTCGAAGACCAAGATAGGAGATTGTTACCCAGAAAGACGCAATACCCGGAAGTAGACCGCCGTGTAGTAGGGCATCCGGCCCAATCTGCATCTGAATAAGCTACCAAAGATGATGTCGTAGATGCATATAACTGTAAACCGTGAGTCAAAGTACCTCGCACATATCGCAGGATCCTCTTGAGAGCAGCAAAATGGGGCTCTCGAGGATCATGCATAAATAAACAAACCTGCTGAACTGCATAAGAAATATCCGGGCGTGTAAAAGTCAAATACTGTAGTGCCCCCGCAAGACTGCGATATAATGTAGGATCAGAAACATGGTCACCATCAGCAGAAAGCTTGAAATCTGTGTCAACAGGAGTACGACACGGAAACACCCAAAAAATAGTTAAGAGGGCCCAAATCGGTCATAGAGAACTTTGCATGTAGAGAAGCAATAACCCGCTGAAGAAAAGCTGTAGAAGAGGCAGTCAAGACAATATCATCCACATACAGAAGTAAATAAGCTATATCAGTCCCATGTCTATAGATAAATAGTGACGAGTCACAACGACTGTGATGAAAACCAACACGATAAGCATAAGCAGCAAATCTCTGAAACCAAGCCTGGGGGGCCTGTTTAAGCCCATAAAGTGATCTCTGTAAAAGAAAAACATGATCGGGATGGTGCGCATCCCGAAAACCAGGAGGCTGGTGCATATAAACAGTCTCAGATAAATTACCATGTAAAAACGCATTCTTGACATCCAGCTGATGAACATGCCAATGTCTAGAAATAGCCAAACTTAGTACTGTGCGAATAGTGGCCAGCTTAACCACTAGGCTAAACGTCTCATCAACATCAATACCTGCAAGCTGGGTGCTGCCATTCGCAACAAGGTGAGCCTTGTAACGATTAAGGCTGCCATCGGCATTGTACTTATGCCGAAAGAGCCACAAGGAACGAACAATGTTCACGTCCGATAGCCTAGGTACTAGAACCCAAGTATTATTTTTAATTAAAGCATTATATTCATCAAGCATAACACGACACCAATTAGGGTCATTGAAAGCTTGTTTGTAAGTCTTTGGAATAGGGGAAATGGTGGACACATTTAAAGTATAGCATTGAGTAGGTTTGTTAGTACCGAAACGAAAGCGTGTGACCATGGAGTAAGTCGAGGCAGGATTTGGGTTGGCAGTAGGTGTAATGGTTGTGGAGGCAGGCTATGATTCGGTTGAAGCAGGCTGCTGAGCCGAGTTGGTGATGATGGGTTGTTGGTGTGGGAGAAGGGGCTCGGTTTGTATGGGTCTAGTGGTGGTGTTGTGCGAAGGGTGAGGGGAGGCTCTATGATGTGGTTCAGGTACATGGGGTGGAGTGGGAGATATAGTGGATTTGGTTAGTAAATGTTGTTGAATAAGGTTGGGCGAAGTGTCTAAAAAGGTATACGAAGGTGAGGTATGAGGTGTCATAGATCCGTACAGAAAAACGGTCTCGTCAAAAGTAACATGTCGAGATAGGATAATTTTATCCGTATTTAAGTCAAGGCATCGATACCCACGGTGATTGGTCGGGTAGCCGAGAAAAATGGAGGGAGTTGCTCTTGGGTCAAGTTTATGGTTGGTGTGGAGATGTGGGTAACAAAGGCAACCAAACACACGTAAGTCCGTGTAATTTGGGGTCGTCTTAAAAAGACGAGTGTGAGGTATTTCGTTTTGTATTGCGGTGGATGGTAATATATTTAACAAGTAGGCAGCCATGTGTAGTGCTTCAACCCAAAAGGTAGGTGGCAAGTGTGCTTGAAACAAGAGGGTTCTAATAAGGTTGTTAATGGTGCGTATCATACGTTCGGATTTACCATTTTGTTGTGATGTTTTGGGACACGAGAACCGAATGGTAATACCATTAGAGGCAAATAATTGGTGTAGGGCATTGTTGTCAAACTCGCCGCCATGGTCACATTGCAATGATTTAATGTCACACTGAAAATGATTTTTAACATACGCACGAAAATGAATAAATTTAGACAGTGCCTCAGACTTATTTTTCAACGGATATACCCACAAATAATGTGAAAAATGATCAAGAAACAAAACATAATATTTAATACCCGAGATGCTCGGAAGTGGTGATGTCCACAAATCCGAATGAATAATGTCAAAAGGAGACTTAACAATTGTCTCAGAAACAGAAAAGGGAAGTCGCACGTGCTTGCCAAGCTGACAGGCATGACAAAGCACGGGAGACTTAGTCTTATTACATGAAATGAAATTATTAGAAACTAAATTACGTAGCACTTCACTTCCAGGATGACCAAGACGTTGGTGCCACGTATGCTGACTGACGAGTAAGGCTTGAGGGTACGATGGAGATGTGACAGGATAGAGATCACCCGTGCTGTCACATCGGAGTAGAATTTGACGGGTCCAGAAGTCCTTCACAGAAAAACCAAACTCATCAAATTCAATAGTACATTTATTATCACGGACAAACTGACGGACCGAAATTAAATTTTTAACGATATTAGGTGTGATAAGTACATTGTTTAAGTGAAGGGGTCTATAGGGAGTGGCTAAAGTGCTATGGCCCGTGTTGGTAACCGGAATGGAATTCCCGTCACCAACAAGAACAGATGGATACATGCAAGAATTAAAAATAGTACTAAGGTTACTAGTAGAAGAGTTGAGATGAGAGGACGCACCGGTGTCCATGTTCCAATTTGTATTGTTGGGGTCCTGAAGAGTCATGGTATTAAACGCGTTGGGGAGTAGCGTTTCTTGACCAGTAGCCACATTCGAGCCTTGCACTGTATTAGTAAATAAAGCCTGTTGTTGTGGAGTAAATGGATAATGAGCTGCCTGTTGCGGTGTGGACTGAAGACCAGTGGGTATGGTGGGCCTGGGGCCCATAAGAGAATTATATCCCGACTGTCTTAAGCCTACTAAGTTGGAAATACCATATTGGGCCAGTAATGAATTTTGGGCTTGAAGCAAATTCAGTAGTTGTTGGTGGCCTGCTAGTTCCGTTCCTGTGTGACTAAGTCCAGCATACATGGAGTTATTAACAATAGAGTTGCGCATGCCACTCGACTGACCTGTATTTCGAGACCCGGTATAGCGGATTGGACCATGAATAAATTTACAGCTCGCACCCCAACGACAGAACCCATGTCCGAAGTTATGACAAACCTCGGTGGTAAGGTTATTGATGCGAGAGCTTGTGTCACGTTCACGTGTATTGTGGCATGTATTGTCACGGTTTGTATTGGCCGCGACAAGAAGGAATTTTTTGTGCATTCGAAGGTGTTTCGTTGTGAAGGCAGAGATGGAAAGGCTGTTGAGCGGAATCCTCATCTCCTCCGTTGTGACCATGGAACGGACGGTAGTGAGATCCGAAAAGGGGTCTTTATGAGCGATAATCTGAGCGAGGCTCCCATATTTGTCGCTTAAGCCATTAATGGCATAAGTGACAACGTCGTCTTCACTTACATCCGAGCCGAGATCATTAAGCAATGTGATGATGGAATCAATTTTGGAGAAGTATTCCTCGGCAGTGCGTTCTTCCATTTGTATCATACGAAGTTCGCCTTTTAAAGCGACCGTTCGGGTACGTTTGTTATCTTGGAAGATTGTTTCAATGGTGTCCCAAGCGGCTTTAGCCGTTTTAGGGTTTGCTTTGATCATTCTCTTTCGGAGTGTAGACGAAAGAGTGAGAAACATCCATGACTTGACGATCGAATCAGCCGTGAGCCACTCATCTGTTGGTGGCGTTGATGATGAAGCATCATCGCTGGATCCTTCGATGTGCGTTAGGACACCGAAGTTGGTGCAATGACCTTTGAAAAAATAACACCACGATGAATAATTAGACTCAGCAAGATCAAGTTTTTCGGGAATGAGGCTGTTAATGTTGTGAACCGCATATAGTCTTTCGACCAAGGTGAGGGTAGGAGGTGGATTAGAGTTTTTCATGGTGATTGTGGTGGTACCGTGGAGAGAAGGTCGACTGTTAAATCGACGACAGTTTAGGTTTTAGGTTTAGGATCAGTTAGGTCCTCTGATACCATGAAAGATGGAATATTTCCTATGTCGCCCTAATGTACAATGAAGATCGTATATATGCATTACATCATGGGCCTAACACAAATACTACAATAATATAAACAAGGCTGATGGGCCTCATATAAATAACCCGCTAACAAAATGGACCCATTTGTGTATAATTGCATCAGGATTACAAGGGTGGTTTGGGATTTGTTACTAAAACAACCCATCTAACCGGTCTCTATACCTTTAGACCACCTCTCGTTTTGTGGTAGTGATGATTAATAAATAGAAAACAAATTATATATACAAACAGTTATTTGTGTTTAATAACGTGACAACGTGTTTTTTTTCATTGGATCCTTTGATTATTTTTTATTATCTTAACAAACTCCAAAATCAACACCAAAAAGGCTACACAAACATTTATAAAACTGATCACTCCTTATGATTTTATAAAAAGTTTTCAAACACAATTAAGCTGTGATATAGACATTGATAATCAGATTATACAAGATAAGGAAGTAAGCTCAGCCCCAACATAAATGCAATACTTAGAAAAACCGACCAAAATACCTAAGTAGATAACAAAAATCTTCGACTATGTCTTAGGTACGCGTCAAGCTAGAAAAGTAGTCCCTCAACACCAATATATCAAATTCATTCCGCTGGCAGACATGAAAAAAGGATAACAGTTCTTAGTTGTCACTATTATTTTCTTTTTCTAAAACCCATCACTCATCACTCCTATCAACCATCACTCCCACTCGGTTATCAACCTGGAACCATCACGCCAAACAAATGATCCTCATATTCTTGGTTGGTGGACCTCTTATATCTGGCCACCATCGGACAAAACGGAGACACCACCATGGACCACGAAATCTTTATCTCTTGACGAATGTTGTGGTGGGTTTTCAGTCAGATCCACGTATACAAATAGTCTTAATTTATGGATACTTAGGGCCCGTTTGGTTTGTAAAAAGGTATGGAATTATAAAATGTTGTTTGGTTTATTTAAAAAAAATGTATTTTATTTAATAGTTTAATTTATTTTAGTTAATATAAACAATAAAATAAATAAAAGAGTTTGAAATGTATGATGCATGTTTAGTGTGAGAATAAAAATTAATAAATAAGTGAGAGAAAATTCATATCTCATACTAAAAGTCACCTAATCGATGAGGAATCAAGGTATAACGTTAGTTTCATTGATTGGAATTAAAAAGACATACCAAACAATGCTTTTTAACAATGAATCCATTACTTCAAGTCAAAAAGCATGTAACAAACGGGCCCTTAATATGGTTTTTCGTGTTATAATAATTATGTTATGATTGTGTCATGTTGTTGATTAATAAGGTACAATACAAACAAATTTTGGTCTCTCTCTCCTATGGGCCCCACTGAAATAACAAATTCCTAACAAACTCTAACTAATTTCCTACCAATCTCCATTAAAAACCCTTCAAATTTAGCTTAATTTGTCAATTCTTCGTCAATCTACCTTTAATATTCTAGTTAACACTTAGATTGTAGTATCAATTTCGTTTTCTAGGATTTTATTTGATCGTTTTTCTCATTTGCTCCTACTATTACACTAGTATGTCGAATAAAAAACATTCAAAAAGACAATTAAAGGTTCCGATACGATTTAATGATCATGTTATAGGGAATAGTAGTCAAAAGAATAAGGATGCTGCAATGGAGAAAGAAAATGAGGAAATTAGGGAAGTTAAGAAGGCGAAGAGTGTTGAGAACAGATATAACAATGGATTTGATGGTGTTGTTATAGATGATTGCAGTATGATGAATATAGCTGGGAATAATGTATCTGAGAGTGTGGATGTTAATTCTGAGAGGATCATTACTGAAACTGTCACTGAAGCAAATGAGGTAATCGTAAACTCACAATCTCATGATCATGATTCTGATAAAAATGTTGATATTGTTGATAATCTGGCTAGTAAGAAAGCTGAGCTTATGCATAATAAAGAATAGTGACAGTGTGATTAATAAAGTGTCTTATGCTAACAAATTGTCAAATAATATGCAATTAGATGATAATGAACTGTTTTTTGTTCAAACTACATTGAAAGAAAATGGGGATGAGGTGGTATTGTTTGAAGAGGAATTAGTCAAAGAGGGCAGTGAAAAGTAAAAATTTACTATATGTGGTTACTTGTGGGATTTAGAATGGGTGTGAATGAGTTGAAATACAATGTCAGAAGAATGTGGGGTACGTATGGGTTGAAGGATATTATGGTTGATGCTGATGGTATATGTTACTTCAAATTTAGGCATGAGGTAGGGATGAACTCTGTTATTGATCAAAGTCCATGGCAAACCCCTCATTGTGCAAAAATGGGATTCTGATAACACTATTGTAAAAGAGACTCCTTGCAAAATCCCTATCTCAATAAGGCTAATGCATGTCCCTCTTGAAGCTTGGAGTGTCAAAGGAATTAGCACCATTTCTAGTAGGTTAAGGAGGCCAATAAAAATAGATAAGATGACTGCAGACATGTGCAAAAAAGGCTATGGAAGATTAGGGTATGCCAGAGTATTAGTTGAAATCAATGCTGAGAAAAGTTATCTTGATAATGTTGAGATAAACTATGTTGATGATTTAAAGAATGTAAAGAGAACTAAGTGGATGAAGGTTGAGCATTCTTGGAAATGAGAGATGTAGTCACTACTGTGTTTTTGTTCATATAGTACAATACTACAATATGAAGCCTAGAGTAAATGAGGAAAATGTTAAAAAAGGAGCTAATTCAAAAAAGAATGTTCCAACAGATAAGGATGGTTTTGTGAAGGTTAGGAATATGGAGGTTATTTTCATACTTCACTTATTGATTGGTACATTCAAAATGTGTGTGTTGCCATTTATACCCTTTGTATTTGTGTTTTGATTTACACACTCCACTAAGTAATTTAGGGGTATAAATGGCAACACACATACATTTTGAGTGTGCTAATCAATAAGTGGAGTGTGCAAATCACCTCCCTTAGGAATAAGAGAAACTATGGAGGGGAAAGAGATATGGGGAATAAGGGAGTTCCAAGAAATAATCAAGCATTTAGGAGGGAGGTGGGAACTAAAAATGATAATATCAAGTTTGCTTATATACCAAAAATTCCTGATCCTAAGCCAGTTATGAAAGAGAATGTTGCACATGTTAAGAGTAATACTGTGAATGTAGATATGACTCCTCCAAATGTTGAGAAAATATAGAAAGTGAGTAAATAGAATGTGAATGTAATAAGGAAAAGTACTAATAAGTATGTTGTGTTATCTGATGAAGAAAATTATAATTGCAATGTGGATCCATTAATTGATAAAAGACTTATTGTTGATGAGTTCATCAAGAATAAAATTCAACCAAACTGTACTGAAACAAGGGATTGGACTTATGATATGATTCAATATTTCAAATATCAATGGAAAGCTATGGAAAGAATAGAGAAAGAAGACAGTGAAGAGGAGGATGTATTTGAAAGTCACAATCAAGTAGTGAATAGCTTAATTGCTGATGAGATTTTGGTGAATGGATGTGATAGTGGGGAAGCATCTCTCTGATTAATGAATTCTATGGATTTTAAAGTTGCAGCTTGGAATGTAAGGGGTATGAGTAAAGAATTCAAGCAGAATAAAATTATGAAGTTTATTGCTGATACAAAAGTTCAAATATATGCATTGCTTGAAACACATTTAAAGACCAAAGGTATTGAGAAAACATGTGATAGGGTGTTTGGAAGATGGAATTGGATGTCAAATGTTAGTCTCAGCCAAATAGTTGCAGAATTATAGTTGGTTAGAATTCTGATAATGTTGATGTAATGGTTGTTCACTGTTGCAGCCAATCAATTATCTGTCTTGTGGAATTTAAAAGTACAAAGGAAAAGATATACATAAGTTTCATCTATACATCTAACTCAAATATAGATAGAAGAAGCTTATGGAGGAATTTAGAAGTGCAAAAAATAGTTGTGAATAAAAATCCATGGGTGATGATGGGTGATTTTAATGTCATACTCAAGCCAGTGAAGCATTAAAGTGAATCATCTGTCATGACTAGTGATATGTGTGGATTCAGAGATGCAATTAATACATTGGAAGTTGAGGATTTATACAGCTGGATTTCATTTCACATGGACTAAATCTCGAAAAAATCCTTCTAATAGCATTTCAAAGAAGCTATATAGAATTATGATGAATGAGGAGTTTTTGGGTCAGTTTGGCCAAGCTCATGGTATATTTCTTCCCTATCTGGTTTCTGATCATAGTCCATCCATGCTGATTATTCTTAATAGAATTGCAAAGAAAAAAATCCTTTTAGGTTTGCTAATTATGTAGCTAATAAAACTGAATTTCTAGAAACTATCAAAAGTGTTTGGGATAAGGAGGTAAAAGGATTTATAATGTACAGGGTGGTTCAGAAACTAAAACAATTGAAGAAACCTTTAAATAACCTGAACTGGAGTAATGGAAATCTGTTTGAGAAAGTTGTGTCTTAAAAGATAAGCTTAAAGATGCCCAAAGTGTTGTTGATGCTGATCCTTTTAACAAAGCTAAAAAAGTGGAAGCTGCTCACTTATATGAGGAATACACAATTGCTGCAAAAGATGAAATTAAGCTATTACATTAGAAAGTAAAGATCAAATGGCTTAAAGAGGGTGATAGAAATACTGCCTATTTTCATAGAGAGTTAAAAGCCAGGCAGCATAAAAGTAGGGTGGAGTCAATTTGTGGGGAGGATGGCAAAAGATATGGTGGTGATGAAGTTTCAGCTAAATTTGTAAAACACTTCAATAAGTTTCTTGGACTGTAATGTCTTTTAATTCATTAGGAGACATTGTGAATTTAAAGCTTAATTCTGAGGAAGCTTATGAAATGATTAGAGAAGTCACTGATGAGGAAATTAAGTCTGCTCTCTTTGATATTGACTCATCCAAAGCAGCAGGACCAGATGGATACTTTGCATTTTTTTTCAAGAAATCTTGGCAGATAATTAGGTAGGAGATCTGTATGACCATTAGAGAATTTTTTAGCTTTGGTAAAATTCTTGATGAGATAAATGCTACTTTGATTGCATTAGTGCCTAAGATAGATACACCTAATAGAGTTCTGATTTGAGGCTCATTGCATGCTGCAATGTTTTGTACAAAATCATAAGCAAAATTCTCGCTAATAAAATCAAATTTGGTCTGAGTAAGATAGTGAGTCTCAACCAAAGTGCATTTATTCTAGGCAGACAAATACAAGATAACATCCTCATTACTCAGGAATTATTAAGTGGGTATAACAGGAAGAGTGGAGCTAAAAGATATGCTATAAAGATTGATCTTTAAAAATATTATGATACCATTAATTGGGAGTTCCTAAAAGAGGTGTCGCAGATTGTTGGCTTCGATGATACTATGATCAATTGGATTATGACTTGCATCACAACTACCTCATTTTCTATTTGTGTTAATAGAGAGATAAATGGGTTCTTTAAGGGGGATACGGGATTAAGGCAGGGAGATCCTATCTTCCCATACTCATTTACCTTGGTTATGGAGGTTTTCAACATGATAGTGATCAAAAATGTCAATGAGGCAGCTCATTTCAAATATCATTATGGGTGTAGTGATCTTAAGCTCACACACATGTGCTTTGTAAATGATTTAATGGTTATGTGTAATGGTGATATTGAGTCATTTAAGGTAGTGAAGAAAACTCTTGAAGAATTTAGTAGAGTATCTGGTCTATACCCAAATCTCAACAAGAGTACAATATTTTTTGGAAGTGTTTGTGACAAAGATAAGGCTGATATGCTACAAATTATTCCTTTCAAATGTGGAAAACTCCCCATGAAATACCTCAGAGTTTCATTGCTGGCTAAAAGGTTGGGGATCAAAGATTGTGTAAGTCTTAGGTAGTGTTTGTTTTTTAAAAGATACCTCTTAATAGCCTTTTAATCCGTCTCATTCTGACGCGGTCAGACATTTTGGTCATTAAGTGCGTTTGTTTTTTTATTCTCGTTCAGAGGTGATTAGAGGCTGAAACCTCTTATCTAACAAGATGGAGATGTGATGTCTTACTACCTCTTAATGTGTTTTAACCTTTTTCTTTTAGATTTTTTACTTTATTTTTTTGTTTCTTTCTTTGGTTTTTTTATTTTATATTATATATTTTCCCGTCTTTTTCTTTAGGATTGATAATACGTTTAGAAAGAATTATGTCGCTATTTTACTAAAAATAAAAAAAATATTAAATATGATAATATGATGATGATAAAAATGCTCAAACTTAACACAAAGAGTTTTTTAACTAATAATAATATATAAGGTAAATCACACTGTTGGTCTCCAAACTCCACCCCGTTTGCCCGTTTGGTCCCTAGATAACGGGGACTCTCATACGGGGTCCCTATTTGACATTGTAGTTACCCGTTTGGTCCCTGACACTCCGTTATGGGTAACGACGGTTATCCTCGTCGTTATCCTTGCCACATCTTGTTTCTGTTGAAGGGCATAATCGTCTTTTCACTATTATTCTTGGTTGCACGTTTGGTCCCTTACCCTTATTTTACTACAGTAAAGTTTACTGTTCCAGTTTTTTGTCGTTTTGCGTTCGCGCGTTTGGTCCCTCTCGTCTATTTTTTTCCCTCCCGCTTCCTTTTTGCAAAAACACCCAACTAGTGAGTGATATACCCCATTGTGGATTTTAGTATTTACAAAACCAAACAGAGTGATTGACATGTAAAAGTAAAATTTAACATTACATATTACTGCAGAAATCAAAAGATTACAATTTGAAGTAGGCATTCGACAGACCCGAAATACCCAATGGACTAATTTTAACATCAAATTCTAACAACCATTTTACAAAGACCGATAATCACACACTTGCAAGAGACGGAATGAACTCATAAAGGTTAGGATCAACTTCAAAAGGTGGAATGAACAGAACCGCATCATCATCATCAGCATCATCATCATCATCATCCATTTGATTAGATCCAATATCAAAGATCTCAGTGTTAGTTTTTGATATTAGGTTGTATTTTACAACCTTTCCGGATAAGTTTATCACCACAAAAGCATCCTCTTCCCCTTCTCCCAAACAAATACTCCAAACACCTGTCCGAATCGACCATCCTTCAGGAAGTGGATTCAGTAATTGCACAATATTAACAAGGTACCTAACTGACCACACGGAAGACCCTTTCATCATCTCGTAGATAGTAAACTCTGTAGAGCCAATATCATCTCTGCATACAAGAAGAAGACACCCACATGTTTCCAAAAAAAATTCTTCAAGATGCAACATATGAGGTAATTCCATGAGCAGTAAAATTGGATCATTAATAGGTCTGCCAAAAGACTCTAAGAAGTTCCTTCCCCTGTGCAACCCATGAGCAATTTCTAAGCTTGTCATAATTGGATGGTCATGGTCTTCCATATTTAATTTGCAATGCTTAAGCTCTCTATTCAACCCCTCTAGCAAACGGAAGGCGTCATTCCAATAGATTTCACTTTCAAAATGATCAAAACTGAAGTAGCTGAACCGGTCTCTACAGAAGCTCCAATTCCCTGTCTCTGAAGAGTAAATTTGAATCCAAGTCTCACCAGCTTCGCCTCCAGCTTGCACCACTTTGTAGTGACTTGATTTTCTAGGATCAATGGCCAATCTAAATACACCACTGCTGAAAAAACATGAATCATCACACAAGTAGTAATTTGGTTGCGGAAGCCTTTTAAACAAATTTGTGGATGGATTATAGACGTAATAAAAAATAGGCCATGCTAAACCACTACACAGAAGCAAACCATTGTAAGACTGCAATATCCTAACATGATCAACTTCTTCAGCGGAACCAAAGGAGTGATCCACTGTTGATTTTTTTTGAGTTAAGTCTTGAATCTAACGACACAAAATCACATTCAAATAAAGATGTAAGGTGATTAGCAAAAATACCAGTAGGAGGATCAAGGATAGGGATTTTCCTACGTCTATCGGTGAAATGAGGAGAAGTGAGAATTTGTAGCCATTGTTTTGATACGGTTGTAAAGAGATGAATACAAAGAATAGGTAATCGGATTAATATTTCAGTCAGAAGGTCGTCGTTTGTAAAGACGAGATCTGGTTGTGCAAAGTTTTCTCGACCATGTATGCTGCGAGTTTACAACATCATCGCCGATATCTTATCACTTTTTAAGTTGTTGCCGAAATTATTGCTAATGGAATACGAACAGTGTGTTATATCACTTTGGGAACACACCAGTCTGACTCATCATTAAATAGGGAATACAACACAGGGATGAAATTTGGAATGCAAGTATTTTTAGGCAATAAACAAACACACCCTTAACTATCTTTGGATAGTTTAAACTATCACCGTTGGTCCTTTAAATGTAACACAACTTTGGATAGTTTGAGTTGTAGTATTGAAACTGGTATTATACTTGACACCACTCAAATTGGACTTATAAAAGTCAAACTTATCAAAACATTGTAGCACAACACTTCAAACAACATTTTTAAAGTAGACATAAGATACATTAGCAAAAACTTAGATTTTTGAACATAAAGTGTTACATCGCCTACCATTGAAGGTATGATCAAACAACCAAAAAGGTAACTAATTTATACATTGGTAACTAAATGAGTTAGGCATTGGACAGACCCTTCAATACGTAATGGTGTAATTGTAACAGTAAATTGTAATAAACATTTAACAAAGCTTTATCCCTCAAACACTTGCAAAAGACGGAATGAACTCATAAGTGTAATGATCAACTTTATAAGCTGGAAAGAACTCATATTCATCATCCATTTGATTTGAACCAATATTAAAAATCTGACTGTTAGTCTTTGATATGATGTTGTATTTTATAAGCTTTTCGGATATAATGATTACCAAAAAAGAATCATCTTCCCTTTCTCCCAAACCAATACTCCACACAGTGGAGCAAATCGACCATCGATCGGGAAGTGGAGTCATAAATTCATCGGTATTAACAACGTACCTAACTGTCCACACAGGACACCCTTTCACCATCTCATATATAGTAAACTCTTTAGAGTCAATATCATCTCTAGATACAAGAAGCAAACACCCACGCGACTCGAACAATCTCCTTTGCAGATGCAAAATGGCATGTATATCTATTTGTATGCACATTGGATCATAACTACCTTCTTTACCGCCAAAAAACTATAAGAAGTTACTTCCTTGATGCAACCCATTGGGGATTTCTAAGGTTGTTATAATTGTATGGTCATGGTCATCAATGTGGAATTTGTAAAGGGTAAGCTGCCTATCCTTAGTTTCTAGCCAATGGAGGGCATCATTCCAATATATTGAAGTAGCAAAATGACAAAAATTGTAGTAGCTTACCCGGTCCCTACACAGGCTCCAATTTCCTGTCTCTGAAGAGTAAACTTGAATTTCAAGTTCAGCATGTAGGCATGCAAAAAGTTGCACCACTTTGTAGTCACGTGATTTTGTAGGATCAAAGGCCATTCTCAATACACCAGTTGCGTGAAGAATTGAAAAATCATGCGAGTTATCTGGTTGCGGAAGCCTTTTAAACAGATTAGTGGATGGATTATATACGTAATAAAAAGCAGGCGACCCCCAACCACTACACAGAAGCAAACCATTGCAAGATTGCAAGATGTTAACATGATAAGCTTCCTCATTGGAGCCAAGAGTAAATGAGTTATCGATAGCCGATTTTCTTGACTCCAGTCTGGGATCTAACGACACAAAATCACATTCAAATAAAGATGTAAGGTGATTAGCAAAAATACCAGCAGGAGGATCAAGGATAGGGATTTTCCTGCGTCTATCGGTGAAATGAGGGGAAGTGAGAATTTGTAGCCATTGTTTTGATACGGTTGTAAATAGATGAATACAGAGAATAGGTAATCGGATTAATATTTCAGTCAGAAGGTCGTCGTTTGTAAAGACGAGATGTGGTTGTGCAGAGTTTTCTCGACCACGTGTGCTGCGAGTTTGCGACATCATCGCCGATATGTTATCACTTTTGAAGTTGTTGCCGGAATTATTGCTAAAATGGAATAGAAACAGTGTGTTATATCACTTTGGGAAGACACTAAATCGGGTGGGAAAAGAAATTTGAGAATACGGAAAATCACTTTGGGAACATACAGAAATAGTGTGTTAAATCACTTTGGGAACACACAAAAAAGGATGGGAAACGCAATTTAGGAATATGGAAAATCTGACACATCATTAAATAGAGGACAATCTAACACCAAACTTGCAGGACCAAATTTGCAATATCCCAATTTTTTTAGCAGGGTAAATTTATAAGTCAAATGACATTTACCCAAGTCAAAGTATACCCAACAAACTATCACTGTTGGTCCCAATCTTTAAAAAACCTTGAACTGGTATTATTTTAGACACCAGCCCAATTGCCTTGTAAAAGTCAAACTTATCAAAACAATATTACTTCAACATTACCTTGAAATATCCTACACTGGAGTTACCCTTCTCAATAAGAAACCTACCTTATGGATCTCAAAGAAACTTTTTCATATTCACTGTCAAATCCTCCCAAGGTCATTTGAAACAGAAATCATGTAAAGACAATCCAGGCTACAAGATACAAGGCCATTCATTGAATGATCTCAAATAATATCAGAACAGGCTCTCAATACATAAAGCCATAAGTGGATTATCTCTAAATCATCCACAAGGTACATAAACCAGAAGCAACATTATTTAAATGGACATAAGATGCATAAGCAAAATATTAGATGATTAAACATAAACTGTTTGATCAACAACCATCCAATGTATGATCAAACAAACATTAAAGGTAACAAATTCATTGTCGGGTAAATTACCACTTCTAAACACAAACAAACATGTCCGCATTTAAAGTGTCTATTGTTAACTTGAAAGAACAATCCCTCTTGTTCAAACCTTCTTTTTCCCCTTTCTGGCTTGGCCTGCAACTATTGCATCTTTTTGTTTTCTTGTTCCAAAGGTTTTGTTACCAGTACAAGCCCATGTATGCACTGCTGCAAGCCCTAGTATGCAATTCTTTATTGGAACAGAGCTTTTAACAGGAAATGCTTTTGTTTGAGCCTTTTGGGTTACAACTTTATGATCTTTAACCTTTTTTGGCTTGGAGGTGGAACCTGTTGATTTAGATGCAATTTCAAATTCTGCAATGTCCTCACTGGTTGTACCATTAGAAGAAGGTGTTTCTGGAAACAAAAATGATTGGTTCGCAAACTATTTCTAACTAGAGTTACTGGAGACGCGTTAACTAAAGGTCCAATTTTAGGGGCGATAACGGAACAATTATTACTAAATCATTAATAAATCAAGCTATTAATTCCACAAGATACATCAGATTAAGTGTTACCTTTCTTCGGTTTGTTTTCCTGTCTTTCAAGCATCTTCTTATTTTTAAGGTAGGCAAACACCATTTCTAGATTCGCTATCCTCTCTTCTAGGTTATCCATCGTGCCGTTCATATCCACGGCGCCGTTGTCATCTATAAAGATTAATATAAAACTGAAATCAATAATACACCCTCTGAGAAGAACAATGCATAAAAAAGACAAGGGTTAAACATGGGTATACCAACAATCGGCCAGACAGGAGAGTTGCTTCCACTACCACCACTTGCATCCATTTGGAAAGATTTACGGTTATTGGGTATTTTGTTTAATTTTTGTGTGTCAATTGTATTATCCTGCCATCGCGCCCAAATGAAAGTTATACCCCGTCAATAGGTGAGTATTATTTATTGCATTAGTAGTCCCTGAACTTATAGATTTATTTTCAATGTTTGGTCCTTGAACTGCTTGTTCACACGTGTAAATCTCCCGCCTTTTTTGCATTTGTTAATTTACACCGTTGGTCCCTTATAAACATCCTTAAATGGGGGTGTTTGGTTTATGATAAGATAACGCGCTTGACCCCCCTCACATACATTCAACAATCAATTCCACGGTTGGTACCTCAGCAGATTGGAAATTTTCAAGCAGATTGGAAATTTCGCATTTTTTCAAGATTTTAATAAATTCGATAATCTTAACTACAAGTTTGGTCCCTGATCCATAAAGTGTCCCTTTTAGTTTGCCGGGTAATTATCCCGCCTCTATAAGTAAACCTTGCACGTATCACCAAAACAAATCATCCCATCCATTTCTTTACATATCAAAGGGTACAGTTCACTATCATCTATAAGTTTTAAAAATGGTTGAACGTGATGATGAAATCAAGGTATTGGGGGAAATTAAAATTGAATTACAGTCTGGCACTCACAAAGTGATAGAGAAGCTAAGCCAGGAAAAAGTTAGTCAGCAAGAGGCTCTTGAAAAGTTTAAATGGACGGTTGTTCGTGATCATGAAATCAAGGTATTAAGAGAAGTTAACGTATAGTTAGAGTCTGGTAGTAACAAACTGAGAGAGAAGTGATGACATCAAATAACGTCTATTTTATAGCATCATTTATCCCATGTTATTAACCCATTTTGTATAGTTATTGCAAAGAATTGTTACTTAATCGTTTATATTTGAGAATTGTAGTAATTATGGAGTAATTGGTAAAAGTTAGCAAAAGGCGCGCATTCTGGAGCTTAAATGAAGATATTTTGAAGATTACTATTCTGAAGACCAATACGCCGTATCCATCAAGGAAGATACGGTGTATCCGTGCCTGCACTCACCAAAGACCACAGAAGAATAAAGCTCAATACGCCGTATCCAGAGAGACTCAATACGCCGTATTCAAAATATAGTATGTGAATATTCTGGAAGATATCAAGCGTGGTCCCTACTCCAAGAAATCTCCAATACGCCGTATCCAATCCTTGGATACGCCGTATCGAACCGTCTTCCAGACCTTATAAATTAGAAACTAAAAAAAAGTTTAAGTTGCGCTAGAAATCTATTCTCGATACTAAACGCAAAAAAGTCGATTTCAGAGGAAAAAAGAGCAGCAAGTTGAGCAAACGTTATCAATTCCATAGAGACATCTGTATTCATAACTTTAGTAATTGTTCAGTTTTTGGTATCATTCCGTTAACTCGGTTTAGTTTACCTTGGCTAAAATAAGCGCTCTTGTTTTTATGACGTTAAAGGCTAATACCTTGGGTATGTCCATTCTAATGATAGATCCGAATTTTTTGGTATTTGTTTATCTCGATTTCTTGATTTATCGTTGAATGCTTGTTTATGTTTATCAATTTATACTTGTTTACACGCTTTTGTATGCGACCTATCATTCAACTAGATCTAGTGATACGGACCAAGTAGATCTAGAGTCTAGGATAGCTCTCCATATAGTAATTTTTACATCTAGAATAATAGGATCACAAATATTGTCACTTATAAGTCTGTGTCTAGGAGTAAGCGCTTCGGGCTTAACTAGTTAATTGTATATTACAAATGGTTTATTGATCGTGTTGACTAGAAGGCGACCTAGATAATTCAACAAGTAACGTTCTGATTCCATTGGATAGTTAGACAAGTGGATTACTAGTGTATAAACTACCATTAAGTGGTAAGTGGGTAAAGTCTCTATGAGCTAGGGTTTACAGATCAATTGCTTTAATCCAAAGATAGATAATAATAAGCAAATAAGGATACTTGTATGCGGATGCTTTAATTATGACATAATTAAAGTATCCTAGTCTTAGGATAATGTAAGCGCATGTGTCTTAAGATGATATGCCACTTGAAGAAGAATTAATTGCACTTAATAATACAAACCAACTTTCTAATCGGATTATAATGGTTAATAACAGTTTTCTATATTTGCTAGATTCGATCTTTATCTTTTGTTTATCACTTTGCCGTGGGTTAAAGTGCCTTGAATTGATTGTAGTCACCAACAAAACCATGCCAGTCTCTCAGGCTGAAAACCCCCTTTTCCCGTTAGAATTAGGATTTAGACTAACATAGGTTTAGAATACGATAAAATTAACATAGATTAGATAACCAAGATATTAATTAAATTGATAGATTTAACATCGCTTCAAGTGGTTGACACCCTACTTACCACGAAACTACTACCGATCGGGTACACTGCCCATTAAAGTGTTGTTTTTGGTTTAGTCAGCAAAATATAAATTTAAAACTTGAATCAATAAAATATGCACCACACAACGACACAATCAAGTTTTTGGCGCCGTTGCCGGGGAGTGAAAATTAATCTTGATTTTTATTTGATATTTTGGTTTTTAACATTAGATTAGATCTAACCCTTAGGATTAGTGTAATTTAAATTAGTGTATATTCTTGTATATTCTATAAATTTTGTATATTTGTCTTTAATTGTTTGCTTGTATATATTTGTGTTTAATTGTTTGCGCATTTAATTGTTTTTCTTAATACACTGTTCTGCTCGAAAGCTGAATACTGGAGTACTCCACATCATCCACTTTGGTGGTGTGTGTTTGGTGGGAATATGGGGTTTTAGATTCCATCACTCCCCCACCCATTATCCACTTCCACTTTCTACTATTATCATGGATACGGCGTATCCAACTTTCTGTCTAATACAGCGTATTCATTCAACTAATTAATACGACGTATCCACTTCCATTGGATACGGCGTATCGATCATCTGATAAAGTTCTTTTCGATTCTCAAACTTAAAGCCTAATTCTTTTGCCTTTCTCCCGCTGGTTCTACTGATAATTTTCTGGATATTTTTCAGTAAGAAAGACAAAGGTTATCTAAGGAGAGTTCGAGAAAATTAAGGATGTTAAGGTCGAAGATGTTTCGCTCACTTGCGATACACCACTTGAAGTTTTCAACAATAAAGTCAGTCGATTATGCAGAATGGATGATGATTCGGAGCATGAAGTTGATGATGACATGGGATATGATCCGTTTGATGTTGCATTTACTGAATGGTTGGGATCAAAAATTTTCCACTACTAGATAATGGATCATTATACTATGAAAGCATTATGGATTTATTAGATCAGAGGAGATGATGAAGTTGAGCTCACAGATGAAGAATCTTCTAATAATGAGGATGAAGTTGCTGAAGTCTTTTGGATCGACACTAATCTATTTGATTTTAAAACACCTATGTGCAAGGCATTTATAGAATTTAACTATCTTTTGCAAATCGATCCTGACTTACTTACTAAGGACATTGACGGATTCAAGACCTATGAAGACTACAAGAATGATTGGATCTGTGAATGGAACAAGGACGTACCATAGGTCGATGATAATCCATGGACTAACACTGAAGTTTAGACCAAACCCACACCAGTTAAACATACTTGCAAGCCTTTCAACTATAAGACTGGATGTTCGGAATGGCTAACATGTAGTTGGATGGATGATGGATACTGTAATGGAGGAAACTTACCAGAAACTTATATTATTGGAAACCTACTCCATTATCAAGATTACGAATGGTACGAGGCTTTGGAAGAAAGTGAACTAAAAGATGATGCTTTAAGAAACAAAGTTATCATGGAAGGATTTATCAAAGATGATGATGATGAGTCACGTTACGAACAAATGAGATGATGGAACATATATACAAACTATGATGATGCTTATGAGATAAATCATGATGATATTGAGAATGAAGAATTATGTGAAGTTCATGAGCTACTGGTGTGCAATATAAGGAGATATATGATGATCAAATATTCATTCAATAATGATGAAGAGTATGTTGCTGTGAAATAAGACGAATACGATGATCCTACAATCACATGAGAAGAGGCATGCCGAGCTTACCAAGAAATCTTTCGGAAAATGGACGAAGGATGGATGGTGACTAGAACCGAGTGAAGAGAAGCTGAAGAAAAGTCTAACTTAAAGAATTCACTGTAAACAAAAGTGCTTCCCGGGAGATAACCCGGATTGTTATTTAATTTTATCGAGTCTGTCTTCCTAAACATCAATACGGCGTATCCGCTCCATACCATACGGCGTATTGATTTTCTGGACGTTATCAGTCTTTATTTTTTATTGCACTTTAAAAACATTATTGTTAGTTCTGGAATACGGCGTATTCACTAACCTGATACGCCGTATCCACTAAAACTGACCCGTATTTGTTTAGTTTAGTTTAAATTAACCGTAGGTGCCAAGATAGGAATACACATGTTTTTCCTATATTCTATACAAGACCTCGAGAAAGAAAAGAAATCGACAATGTTAGTGGAGAATCTACGATCTGGAAATTTTGAAGTGTTGGAGTCTTGAAACTTCAAGGCGGCTGTTCAACATGAATTCTTGCTCATAAACTCAACATGGAGAATCTACCGAGCAAATATCAGAGGAGTTTCTCATTCTAATTCTTTTAAATTCCTGTATTTAATGTTTTATATATACAACAAGGACGCTGTATAATTCAAGTGGGGGGATGGAATTAGAATGTTTACTTGTCCTATTTTTCACACTAAAATGCTTAAATTATGCTCAAATTTAAAAGTTTTTCAAGCATACTTTTGTGAAATTACTTGTTACATAACCCACACATAAAAACCCTTGTTAGATATTGTGAGGATTTAACCTTATCCGTTTCTAAATGTTTACCCAAATTCCACAAAATATGAGTGTGCCGGTGATGTTGTAGACTTTAGACCTTGGCTTGGTATATCACTCGAGACCACAGTGATAAGTACTATGGATTTAGATGGAGTAACTTGTTTAAATTGGTAAATTTTAGGATTACACCCAAATCGCCTTTACATGTTGCTTATTAACTAACTACGTCGGTTAGTTAACCTCCAGTTTAAACCATTTTCCACTCTCATCTTTAGAGTGACGATCCACTAGAAAAACCCGTAGAGCCAATCCTTTAGGAATTACACCAACTATTTGTTTCGTTACACCCTTACACCTTAACCTACCCTGTTAGATTAAGTTTAACTTACAGTTGCTAGTTGCTTAAAGTGTAAAGTTTGTATTTCTCGAGTCTTATGTCATTTTCTATCTTTGGTGCGGTTGGAAATTTGCACATTGCAAATGGGAATGTATATTAGTAGTCAAAACTCATGTGATTTTACTACCGTCACAATTAATGGTGAAACCGAAGAACGAAGAACTATCGAAGGAATTATCCGGAATTATTATGATCATGAAGATCGTGAAACTACACCGAGATTTGAGGTATTTGTTAAAAAAATCGAAAAAATGAGAAAAATACAAAAAGAGTAAGAAAGAAAGTTTTAAGATAATCGTTTTGCAAAGAAATTACCGAAGGAATTACACGAAGGATCGATTATTCGTTGATACGTCTAAAAAATCAACGATGTAGAGTATTGTATAAAGTGGAAGATATCGCCACTTACCTTGTAGAGTATGTAAAGTTTTGGGATGATTGGGAAGTTGACCGTTACGGGAACGCCAACTTAGGTTGTTGTTTTTTATCAATGATCAAGACGTTGTAAATAGTTGTGTCTTTATCATGGTAACGGTCGGTAAAAAGTGTCTAGCAACTTGTACTTTAGGCTTAATCTATTTGTTTCTTGATTTTTATTTAACAACAATTTACTTCCCTCTCACCTAATGATTAGCCGCTGGTTTTACGCGAATGAGGACTTGTTCGAGCGTGCATGTCTATTCCGTCGTTACGGCCATGTATGCATGTCTTAGCTGCCTCGTTGGTTTACGAATTTTGGTGAAAGTTAGAAGGTTCCTACCCTATATCATTCTTCATCCTAACCGTTGGTTAAATTCGAATGAGGATGTGATCGAACACACATGTCTATTCCGTCGTTACGGCCATGTATGTGTGCTTCAGCTGCCTTGTTAGAGTGGTACTTCTGGTGAAAGATTGTAGAATGATCAATCGTAAGCCTTTCCATACAAAAACCCATATTTACCTTTATAAACTTGTTACTCCTTAGCTTTAGTGGTGGAGATGTGTATCCTTGCCAAGCTTATGATAGAATACTCGTCACGACCGAGCAATTGAGCGAATTAGTTACATGTTACCACATAGATTAGTTGAGTGATTTGAGTGTTTTCATCTTCCTATTTCGTGAGGTGTTTGGTTGTGTACTTGTAATAGATCAAATAAATGCTTTAACGGAAAATATCCTTAGGGATACATTTTTATAAACTTCTAAAGGCTACTTGAGGACAAGTAGGATTCAAGTGGGGGGATATTTGATGACATCAAATAACGTCTATTTTATAGCATCATTTATCCCATGTTATTAACCCATTTTGTATAGTTATTGTAAAGAATTGTTACTTAATCGTTTATATTTGAGAATTGCAGTAATTATGGAGTAATTGGTGAAAGTTAGCAAAAGGCGCGCATTCTGGAGCTTAAATGAAGATATTTTGAAGATTACTATTCTGAAGACCAATACGCCGTATCCATCAAGGAAGATACGGCGTATCCGTGCCTGCACTCACTAAAGACCACAGAAGGAAATCCAGAGAGACTAAATATGCCGTATTTAAAATATAGTATGTGAATATTCTAGAAGATATCAAGCGTGGTCCCTACTCTAAGAAATCCCCAATATGCCGTATCCAAATATGCCGTATCCAATCCTTGGATACGCCGTATCGAACCGACTTCCAGACCTTATAAATAGAAAAATCAAAAATAAGTTTTAAGTGTGCTAAATCATATTCTCGATACCTAAATCATAACAGTTAATTTTCAGAGGAGAAAAAGAGTAGAAGAGGTCGAGCAACGTTATCAATTCCATAGGAGACATCGTGTAATTTCATATACTTTAGTAATCGTTCAGTTTTTGGTATCATTCGTTAACTCGATTAGTTTACCTTGGCTAAATAATTGATCTTGTATTTATTATGATGTTTAAAGGCTAATACCTTCGGGTATTAGCCATTATTATGAAGATCTGAATTCTTGGTATTTGTTTATCTTAATTTATTGATTTATCGTTGAATGCTTGTTTATGGTTATCAATTTATACTTGTTTACGCGCTTTTGTATGCGACCTATCATTCAACTAGATCTAGTGATATGGACCAAGTAGATCTAGAGACTGGGATAGCTCTCCATATAGTAATTTATACATCTAGAATGATAGGATCACAAATATTGTCCTTATAAGTCTGTGTCTATGATACGCTTCGGGCTTAACTAGTTAATTGGATATTGCCAATGGTTTATTGATCGTGTTGACTAGCAGGTGACCTAGATAATTCACAAGTAATGTTCTGATTTCATTGGATAGTTGGACAAGTGGACTACTAGTGTATAAACTACAATTAAGCGGTAAGTGGGAAAAGTCTCTATGAGCTAGGGTTTAACAAGATCACCATTGCTTTAATCCCTAAGATAGATTATAATCAGCATATAAGGATGCTTTATGCGGATTCTTTAATTGTGAATGAATTAATGTGTCTAGGTCTTAGGATGATGTAACGCCTAAGTCGTAAGAATGATATGCCACCTTGAGAGAAGAAATCATTGCACTTAATAAACAAACCAACTTTCTAATCGGATTAATAATGCTTAATATAGTTTTCTTATATTTGGCTCGACCGCTCTTTTATCTTTTATTTATTAGCTTGCGTGGGTTAAAGTGCCTTGAATTGATTATAGTCACCAACCAAACCGTGACAGTCTCTTAGGCTGAAAACCCCCTTTTCTCGTTAGAATTAGGATTTAGACTGGCATAGGTTTAGAATAGGATAGAATTAACATAGATTAGATAACCAAGATATTAATTAAATTGATAGATTTAACCTCGCTTCAAGTGTTTGACACCCTACTTACTACGAAACTACTACCGATCGGGTACACTGCCCGTTAAAGTGTTGTTTTTGGTTTAGTCGGCAAAATATAAATTTAAAACTTGAATCAATAAAATATACACCACACAACGACACAATCAAGAAGCTTCGCCAGGAAGAAGATACTGAAGAAGAGGCTTTTGAAGAGTTTAGTTCGACACTGGATAACGTCTTAGAGAAGCTAAGCCAGGAAAATGAGAGTCCATATAACTTTTATGGTTTAATGTATGACACGGATGATGATTCTAGTATTAGTGGAAATTCATGTGAGCATTTTGGTTGGGATTGGGATTCACCAGGTACTGAAGTTGATTTGCAAGATGATCCTTTACATGAAACTGAAGACTTGTTTGTTGGGTTAGACCAACCAATTCAGCTTGTTGTTTTGTCAAAACAACGTTCATGAAGGGATTGCTGAAGAGGTTATTGAAATGGCTAATGATCAAGCTGAAGCACTATCATTTGATAAAGAAGTGACTGATGAATGTTTGGATGATAAACATGTTGGAGAAAGTAGACCAAGCAAGAGGATTAGAGTCACCAAAGAGAGTGGTCAAGGATCATAAAGTCAACAGAAGCCTGATAAAGACCCATTGGTGTTATTTGTATTTGGTAGTTGATAGTAACCTTATGTTTTATGATGTAATAGTTAAGTTATAACTTTTGGATGGTATGAAAGCCTACACGTTAGGCATTTTTGCAATCTTATGCATTGTGACTAACGCATATTCAATAACTTGACTTCGATGGTCAAACTGGGTATTTTATGTACTGGGGGAATGATCAACAAGACACCCAAATAAGTGTCAACATTATTGGATTTCAAAACACAAAACAAGATTATATTATCGCTAACATATATTCAATAAATGCATAAACTTTGTACAGTCTATTATACACTACTAAAACAGAATTTAGGGCATGACCCAAACTCAACCATCATCACCATCTACCTAAAAGACAGTTTCCCAACCTAATCATCATCCATTCAATCCCAAAATGACATAAAAACAAAATACAAAAAAAGATAACCTAAATAACCAGAAGCTGATCAACAGAACATAAGAACGGTAAGGAAATCTATCTTTTTATGCACTTGGATGTGCACTTCTGCTATCGTCTTCCTTAGCTCCAACATCCTAAGCACTTTACTTTTGGACAACTGCTTGAGATAATCGGCACATTGGACTGCTAATGGACCTCCAAACAGATTCAGCTTGGATGACAACATTTTTATTTCATTAACCCGATTGTACAACACATCCCACAATTGGCTTAATCCAACTGCAAATTGGAGATCTGCGTTGATCTCCCTCTGAATATAGACCGACATTGCGTTAGTCAAATTGTTCAAGTTTCCCGTAGCTGCAAGTTCCTGTAGACGTAGGAAGTTGGCCGTTGTTTTTTATTGTTGTTGACCGTGGAGCGTTTGGTTTGAAAATTTGGTTTGAAACTGAAGTTGGGTAAGAACACTTAAATAGCAAAATAAGTTATTAGTGGTAAAACAAGGAATCTAATAATTAGATATCTAAGATACGACGGCTCGGTGGCTGACATCCACTAGGATCTATGTAACTTTCATTAATTAGCACTGTCATTACACGCATAGTCCCTTAAAACCATCTTCCTTTGAAAGACATATAGAAGGCGGGAAAGGATAATATAGACCATACTAACCTTAGGGACCAACGGTGCAACATAAACTCTTTAGGGTCCACGTGTCGAATACTAACCTTAGGGACCAACAGTGCAACTTTTACTCTTTTTTTCCACGTGTGTTCTCTCTAGTTGAAATTAAGCCACGTAGTAATCTTAACATCAAAAAGTATTTTAGCAGCAATACAATCAAATAAAAGCATAAAATTAACCAACCATGATATATTAAGAAGATGGTTCTTTCAATAACATTTTGTACATGCCCCAAAATCTAATACAACAATAGTAAAAGATCGACACAAACAAGACTCCTACAAAGATTTGATTTTCTCAATCAAAGCAATCTTTCTTGATACCTGCCGATATTTTCTTAAAATCACTTTTCTAATCTCTAGCAAGTGAATAAGATCTTGTTTTTGATCCTCGTTTAGACACTCCAAAATCTTGTACCTCTTGGCTAAAGGACACAAACCCTCCAGTTCAGTTATAAACAGTTGCCTTTCGTTTGTACGCTCAAGCAACTCAACCCATAAGTTGTCAAGACTGTTTGCAAATTCAAGATCTCTCGCATTCTCCCTATCACAGTACACCAACATCCCTTTAAACAAACCTTAGAATTAGCAGCTACCGCAAGTTCATCTAGTCGTGGGAAGTATGCTATTTTTTGTTTATTGGGATTTTTTTGAAGGTGTTTATTGAGTTGAAAATGTTTCTGGGTTTGAAACGATTGGGAGTATCACCCCTTAAATATCAACAAATAATTTAATGCAATTGACTGTCCAAAGGCAATACGTATACTGTAATAATGAGTTGCAATGCATCTGGCTGTTTCTCACATGGCTCGATACATCGCATTAAATTTGTAGAAGTTGCGGGAAACAATACGGTAGGGAATAGTAAGTCCATGGACCAAGTAGGCAATAATATAAATAAGTTTAAGGACGAACAATACATCGTAACTCTTCATATTTACTGGTGATAATGAAACATCATGTCTGTTAAGGGTTAAGAAACATCATAACCATTAACACAAACCCGTATATAAATTAACACACTAGATCACAAGGTTCATCTTCCAAAACAAACATGAAGCGCAAACGCATAGAAACTTCAAAAACTGATCTTGAACGTTCAAAAATAGGTGGTCATCTACAAGAACTAGAACAAGCCTCAAAATCTAAAAATTATGCTCTTATGTGGGTTGTGCAAATGGAAAGGGAGGTTGCGAACGACAATCAAATAGCACGAAAACTGTTAGATGTTGTGAAAGACATTGACAAAAGTTTGAAAAAAAGGCGGGGAATTATTGACGAGTTAAAGGTTAAAAAGGGTATGCGTGCATGGAAAGCTGTTACGTTTTACAGGGAAGTTGAACATTGCGAGATGGAGATGCGCCAACAATTAATGTTGCACATCAATGAAACCCAGATGCGTACCTTTGAAAAAAGGGAATTTGTTGAAACCATGAAGAAACTTTAAATGGATGATGTTGTAATTATATCGTGTTTTCTGTTGTTCTTTCTTATGTTATTGACTGTAAAGTAATAACTTTTACAGCATTGTATAGGTTTGTGTTGTAATCAGCATTGAGTACTATTGTATGTTGATGTTTGGATAAGTTTGACTTTTAGAAATCAATCAGGATTAGGAACCAACAAGGGATATTTGATTATCCTTCCTTCCATTTGATCAACTTAGGTAGTTTAAAAAAGAATACTACTTTGACTACTACTTAATCAACAACATAACAAACAATACAAATCATTTGAAAATCTTATAATATGGTAACAAACATAATCACTAAATCACATACTTAAACAACGAATATACAAGTAAACCACCAAAAACCAAATACCAACCAAAACCTAATCTAGTCTCCCTAAATTCATCTTACTAACAAAGGTATGCTTCTCACGAACACTATGATAGGATTCATCCGCCATCATTTGAAGATGCGTCATCATATACAACTCACGATTTTGTCCACGTCTGAGCAAACAAACAGTTTCCTTCGCCACATCTTTACAACTTAACAGCTCAACCTCCTTTACCACGTCTTTAATTTCTTTAACAAAGTTAGATACCTCCTTACATAGATCTCTAAACTTCTCCTTAAGCATCAACTCAGTCTTCACTTGTCTTTTGATTAAGACTAGCAATTGATTATCAATTTCAATAACTTTTGCATCCTTTGCAATCTCCTCGATACAGTTCATTTTTTTTAGAAAAAATAGTAGGATTGTAACTAGTTATTTATAAGGTGGCAATAAGATTTTATGACAAGTTGGGTTTCTAATGGAATAAGAATAAGCAGGAATATATATAGGGAAACGGGAGGGAAAAAATAGACGAGATGGACCAAACACGCGAACGCAAAACGACAAAAAACTGGAACAGTAAACTTTACTGTAGTAAAATAAGGGTGAGGGACCAAACGTGCAACCAAGAATAATAGTGAAAAGATGATATTGTCATTCAACAGAAACACGACGTGGCAAGGATAATGACGGGGATAACCGTCGTTACCCATAACGGAGTGCCAGGGACCAAACAGGTAACTATAGTGTCAAATAGGGACCCCGTATGAGAGTCTCCGTTATCTAGGGACCAAACGGGCAAACGGGGTGGAGTTTGGGGACCAACAATGTAATTTACCCAAATATATAACTAATTTTTTCAACCAAATAGTAACATGCATATTTTGAGTATTAACTTGAATTCTTTTTCTTTGTAAATATTTTAATTGTTACATGACAATGTTAAACATATTCAAAGATATTCTACATTTTTTTCTAATTTTATCATCGTAAATAATTGATAGTGATAGTTTTAAGAATTAGCGAAGATGTTTAACAACATGAGAATATAACATACCAACAATATATGATTAATTTACGAGATTAAACTACGACACAATATCCTTGAATGTTTTGTCTTAACACAACTTATTTATATGTTGCTATGTCGTGTTAGTTCGATGACTCAATAGTTTTATTTAATGTTTATAATCGTTTATGTATCATAAGAATGGAACTGTTATATATTAATATCATTCAGACACTTTTTTATACAAAAAAACAAACAATATTGTTTCATTCAGATTCAGACATTTATGCCTCAAATTCAGATTCAGATGTGCGAGTCAGATTCAGAGCCTCTTAATAAACAAACAACACCTCATTGAGAGTGTTAAGAATAGAATCAGCTATTGGAAAAATAAGCTTTTGTCATATGCTGGGAGGATTTAACTGATTGCTTCAGTGTTATCTACTATGCAACAATATAGGGCCTCAGTGTATATGCTGCCTGATACTGTCATAAAGGACTTAGAAAAAAATTTCAAAATATTTTTGTGGAATGTTGGGACTTCTGCAAAAGGAAAAGCTAGAGGGGCCTGGAATTTAGTTTTTAGGCCTAAAGAGCAAGGTGGATTGGGGATAAAGCCTCTAAAAAGATGGAATGAAGTTTTATTGGTTAGTCAATTTTTGGAAGATTATAGAAAGGAAGGAGTCTCTATGGCACAATGAAGTTAAAAGGAAAAAGCATCTGGGAGATTGAGCTATGCAATTCTGACAGTTGAGGATGGAAGAACTGTTGGAATATGTCCAAATATAAATTATATATGTCCAGGAATCTATTCGAGCCTAAGGGGACGCACATGTTAAAATGTAGAACAAGGTTTTAATATAATTAGTGATTTAACAAACGATCGTTAAATGTTTAACGAGAAATAAATATTAGTCGTTAAAAGGTTAAAAGGACTAAATATGCAAAAACCAAATAAAGGAAGGCTCCGGTTTGCCCTTTTCTTTTCTAGTCGGCCGAACACCCCTCTCCTTGAGGAGGTGGGAGACTTTGCTTGCATGTCAAGCTAAGAGGTGTATATAAGGAGGTCTTAGGGTCATTGAGAGCTCATATCTTGAAATCCCTGAACCCTAAAAAATTCTCCTTGTCTCTCCTTGTGTTCGACCGGTTCCAAACCCATAAAGGGTTTTTGGTTTTTGTTTCCCTTGTTCGTGCGATCGAGAAAACCCACGAAGGGTTTCGGGTTTTGGTGTTTTGCTCGACCGAATATAAAACCACAAAGGTTTTCGGTTTTGGTTTTTGGTTCGACCTATTAGAAATCAAAAGGGATTTTTCTGTTTGGTTGATTGTCAAGATTCGGTGATCGTTTGGTTAACCACTACTAGTACTAGCATACACGTTGTTTGCTAAGAACGTATTGTGTGTGTCGACTTAGAGGGATTATACTTTTAATCCTAAGTGGTTACGTGTGTATTCAAGGCGGCGTTTGTTAATTGCTAAAAGGTACGCAAGTTCTTGAACTCCTGTTAATTATAAGTTCTATACGTGTTTGATCTTTCCGCTACGTACTCGTAATGTATTTAAATGGTTAAATAGATGTAAAATCCTAACAGTGGCATCACATGCCAACGTGTAGAATTTATAGTTACAAGTAATAAAATTAGACAAAATTAGGGTTCTTGATTAATTTTTAAGCCCTTTGGGCGTTTTATGCATAAAGATTTGATCTTTGTGCATCAAGATTTAATCTTTATTGGTTATAAAATTAATTAGACGAATTTTAGGTTGTATGAAATTTTATGGATAAAACTTGATGTGTTTAATTGTTAATTGATCGGTTTTATGTTTAATTAATTGTTAATTTGGCATCCATGATAAATACATGCAATTTATCATGGAGGGATATTAGATATGAATCTTGTTAATTGTTAAAGTTTTATGCAAATATGATGATCAAGAATTAAAGCATAGACATTAAATTTATGTGGTTTTCGATCCACAACTTGAAAAGCTAGGGAAGACCTTGGCTATGTCTTAAGGGGCCTAAAAGAGAATTAAATTTTATGTGCTATGTGGTGTATATTTGTATAAGGCTTACGCAATCGATTATATCAATGGATGTGACCGGAGTCATTAGACGAAGGAGCCTTATATAAATATATACAGATTTTTAATTATTAGATAATTAGGATCATAATTGATATTTGCATGACTTAATTGTTAAGTGTTGGTTTTTTGAATAATTGTTATGTAAATTAGTTTTGTGTTTATATTGGCTTCGAGAGACTGACTGTAGGCGTCAGGCACAGATGGTAGAGACTCTTCGAGTCATGAGAGACATGAGGCGAGAGATGAGTGACATGCAGGCCGAGTTGTTAGCACTGCGAGAGCAGCAGAGGAGAGCTAGACAGCCAGCACCAGATGCTAGGATTCCGGATCACCAGGATGCTTCAGGGGATGCGGACAGTCACGTCTAGTGATTTATGTTATCTTATCTTGCTAGGTCATTGTACAGGCATGTTAAGTATTAGGGGTTTTTTTCCGCTAGCATATCCTAAGATCTTTGTATTGTTATTTTGTGTAATCCAGACAACTATTTCATGAACAAGTTTTTAAATTAATGAATTAAATAGATGGTGTATATGTTGTACTATATACCTCTCTTGTGTTGTTATCTCATCTATACATTATTATATTCTGTCATAATTATGACCTCACGTTTTGTCTCTTGTGTTGTAGACGAATCATGGCACCTGCGACAAGACGAGGACCGAATACTACTCCTAACAACACCAACCCAAACAACATGACTCCAGAATCCATCCAAGCTATGATTGATCAAGCCCTTCTGCGAAACTCCACTAATGGAGATGGAAGCCACAGTTCACACGGGGATAACCGAAGGAATGTGCAAACTGCGCGCCCTTGTTTTTACGCTGACTTCATGAAGTGTCAACCTTTGAACTTCAAGGGGACTGAAGGCGTGGTCGGTTTGACTCGGTGGATTGAAAAGATGGAGTCAGTTTTCAATATCAGTGGTTGTGCTATTGAGAATCAGGTGAAGTTTGCCACCTGCACTCTGTTAGGTGCTGCTTTGACTTGGTGGAATGGTCAGATAAGAACCTTAGGTCCCGCAATGCAATGACCTTAGGAATACTCAAGAAAATGACAACGGACAAGTAATGCCACATGATGAAATTTTTTTCCAAAGAAAAAAAAAAAAACATTAAAAGAAAATCGAAAGGCTGTGGAACCTAAAGTTCAAGGGGAACGATGTCTAAAGCATACACTAAACGTTTGCCAAGAAGCTAACCATGATTTGTACCAAGTTTAGTTGCCAACAAAACTGAAAGGTTTGAAAGTACAACGTGACTACCTGACAACATTTAATAGGATCGACAAATCTGCCAGACCCAAGACGTTTATATGAACTATTGAGTTGGACAATGAGTTGATGGATACAGAAACTTTGGCACCTACTCAAAAGGCAGTTCTGACACAAAAGGAAGGCTGATGAATTCACTAGAAACAACCATGGACACCAACAACAACCCTTTAAGAGGCTGAATGTTGTTAAGGTCTACAATAATGGGGACAAGCGAAAAGAAGCCGTATGGGGGATCTTTGCCTAAGTGCACCAAGTGCCACTTTCATCATAATGGCCGGTGCACCCAGAAGTGCCACAAGTGCAACAAGGTAGGGCACTTTGCCCGCGATTGCAGAGTACTGGCAACACAAACATTGCTAATTCATAAAAAGGTCAATGGTCTAGCTGCCAAGGGGAATGGTTTATTTTGATTGTGGATCACTAGGCATTTCAGAGATATTGCCCTAGTTTAAAGAATAAAGGTATGGAGGGAATAGGAATGCACAATGCTGGTTATGCAGTTGGGAATGCAAGAGAAGAGTAGGTAATTGCAACGAGAGAACCCCCGGATTCCAATGTTGTTATGGGTACGTTCCTCTTAAACAACCACTATGCATCTATCTTATTCGACACTGGTGCCGATAGAAGTTTTATATCTACTGCATTTAGTTCCCTGATTGACATCGTCCCAACTCCATTAGATAATAGTTATGATGTCGAATTAGCTGATGGGAAAATAGTCAGGATAGACACTATCATACGAGGTTGCACTTTAAATTTCTTAGACCATCCGTTCAACATAGATCTAATGCCCGTAGAACTGGGTAGTTTCGACGTCATTATCGGTATGGACTGGTTAAGAAGATGTCACGCCGTGATCGTGTGCGATGAAAAACTTGTTCAAGTTCCCTATGGGAATGAAACTTTGACTTTTTGTGGCAACGAAAGTAGCAACGAGAGAGAATCTCGGTTGGCAGTATCCATATCCAAAGATCAAGAGTACATTCGAAAAGGAGCCAAGGGTCTTTTTGGCGCAGATATCCGCCAAGAAAGAGGAGGACAAGTCAGAAGGAAAACAAATTAAGGATGTACCAATCGTCCGAGACTTTCCTGAAGTGTTTCCCGAGGACTTGCCAGGTCTTCCTCTGGCTCGACCAGTGGAATTTCAGATCGATCTGATTCTAGGAGCTGCACCCGTAGCTCAACACCGTAACGTATTGGCATCCCAACCGAAATGAAGGAATTACAGAGCAACTAAATAGCTTCCGACAAAGGATTCATAAGACCTAGTTCCTCACCTTGGGGAGCCCCAGTCCTGTTTGTCAAAAAGAAGGATGGGTCATTCAGGATGTGCATCGACTACCGTGAGTTAAATAAACTGACAATGAAGAATCGTTATCCACTCCCAAGGATCGATGATTTATTTGATCAACTCCAAGGATCCAGTATTTATTCGAAGATAGATCTGAGATCAGGATATCACCAACTTAGGGTACGATAACAAGACATTCCAAAGACGGCATTCCGAACTCGGTATGGTCATTACGAGTTCCAAGTTATGCCATTCGGACTGACAAATGCACCTGCGGTATTCATGGACCTCATGAACCGAGTATGCAGCCTAACTTGGATAAAGTTCGTATTGTATTCATTGATGACATTATCTAATTTATTCAAAGGCGAGAAGATCATTGAAAACATCTCAGCCATTATGGATTGCTTAATATAAGAAAGAGAAGTTGTATGCCAAGTTTTCAAAATGTGAATTTTGGATTCCGAAGGTATAATTTCTCGGACATGTCATTGATAGCAGAGGCATACATGTGGATCCAGCCAAGATAGAATCTATCAAAGATTGGGCATCTCCTAAGACACCAACGGAGATCCGCCAATTTTTAGGTCTTGCTGGTTACTATCGAAGGTTCATCGAAGGATTTTCGAAGATTGCTAAATCAATGACGAAACTTACTCAGAAAGGAATCAAGTTTGACTGGGGTGAAAAGGAAGAGAACGCATTTCAGTTGATAAAGCAGAAGTTGTGCAGTGCGCCAATTCTGGCTTTACCTGAAGGAAGCGAAGACTTTGTGGTCTATTGTGATGCTTCACACAAGGGCTTAGGCGCTGTATTGATGCAGAGAGAGAAGGTGATTGCCTATGCTTCTCGATAGTTAAAAGTTCATGAGAAGAACTACACCACTCATGATTTAGAACTTGGATCGGTGATATTTGCTCTAAAGATATGGAGACACTATCTATATGGAACCAAATGCACCATGTTCACCGACCATAAAAGCTTACAACACATTCTCGATCAAAAGGAGATTAACACGAGGCAACGCCGTTGGCTTGAATTGCTAAGCGACTACGATTATGACATTCGTTATCATCTAGGGAAGGCAAACATAGTGGCTGATGCATGGAGCCGTAAGGAACGAATTGAGCCATTGCGGGTTCGAGCCTTGGTTATGACTATTGGCTTGAATCTTCCAAAACAAATTTTAGAAGCTCATATCGAAGCCCGAAAACCAGAGAATCTTGTGAACGAAGATGTAGGTGGTATGATCAGAAAGGATATACCTAGGAAAAGGTTGGAACCATGTGCCGACGGGACTTTATGTTTACACGACAGGAGTTGGTTACCTTGCTATGGAGATTTAAGATCCGTTATTATGCACAAATCTCACAAGTCAAAATACTCTATCCATCCAGGTTCTGAAAAGATGTACCAAGATGTAAAGAAACTATATTGGTGGCCAAACATAAAGGCTGACATTGCCACTTATGTTAGCAAGTACTTAACGTGTGCGAGGGTCAAGACCGAACACCAAAGGCCATCAGGACTGTTAGTACAACCAGCAATACCCGAGTGGAAATAGGATAACATCATGATGGATTTTATCACCAAGCTTCCTAGGTCGTCACAAGGTTTTGACATCATCTGGGTGATTGTAGATTGACTTACAAAATCTTCCCACTTCTTGCCAATAAGGGAGAATGATCTATTAGACAAATTAGCAAGGTTGTACTTGAACATGATAGTAGCAAGACACGGGATACCTGCCTCGATTATCTGTGATCGTGATGGGAGATTCACATCAAATTTCTGGAGATCATTTCAGAAAGCTTTGGGTACGGATATATGCATGAGCACTGCATATCATCCAGAAACTGACGGCCAGAGCGAGAGGACTATACAAACTCTCGAGGACATGCTTCGTGCTTGCGTGATCGATTTTGGCAAGGGCTGGGTGAAACATTTGCCATTGGCCGAGTTTTCATATAACAACAGTTATCACGCTAGCATAAAGGCCGCTCCTTATGAGGCACTATATGGTCGAAAATGTCGATCACCGGTGTGCTGGGCAGAGGTTGGGGAAGCCCAACTGACTGGCCCGGAGTTAATCCAAGAAACAACAGAAAAGGTCGTCCTGATCAAGCAAAGGATGCAAGCTGCTCAGGATCGACAAAAGAGCTACGCTGATCGGAAGCGAAAGCCGATGGAATTCGAAGTTGGTGATAGGGTTATGCTCAAGGTCTCACCTTGGAAAGGGGTTGTACGATTCGGTAAGCGGGGCAAGCTGAATCCGAGATACGTCGGACCTTTTAAGGTGTTAGCCAAAGTTGGGAAAGTTGCCTACAAACTGGAACTTCCTCAAGAGTTGAGCAGAGTTCACCATACTTTTCATGTATCAAATCTGAAGAAATGTTACTCTGACGAACCGTTAGTCATGCCGTTGAAAGGAGTTCACATAGATGACACGCTGCAGTTTGTGGAGGAACCCGTTGAAATCATGGAACGGGAGATCAAACGATTGAAGCGAAGCCGGATACCATTGGTTAAGGTTCGCTGGAACTCTAGGCGGGGCCCTGAGTTCACCTGGGAACGTGAAGATTCGTTCAAGGAGAAATACCCACATCTTTTCACAAATCGGACGTCGTCATCTACTACAAGGTCTTAAGCTTTGAGGACAAAGCTCTTTTAACGGGTGGTGACTGTAACATTTCTGATTTTCACGTATTGTACGACTCTTTAATGTCAACAATTTATTTTAGCCCGATACGCGTTTACTTTTAATTTTGACGTTTAAGCTAAATCGCGTAGACTAAAAAGAAATCATTTTACGTGAATGGTCACCAAATAAATTAAGGTTTATGTCCAGTAAGTGTCTAATAATTATTTGAGCAATAATTATCCGATTTGCTATGTTTTATTTTTATTGGTCACGTAAATGACTTACGTTTCGCAATAAAATAAACTTAGACGCACCACGGAAATACCTAGACTTACCTAGACTTAAACCGGGGTACATTTAAAATATCTAAGCACAAGATTTAATCAAAATCTTGTGCTAGTATCCCAAAACCCACGAATGGGGTCAAATAAAGATCAAGGAAATCGTGTATATATATGTAATGATCACAAAGACTTTTAAGTTTACTAGAAAGTCTAGGAAAAGCATGTACCTCCCTAAATTCATTTAAAGCTTGTCACATCTTGTCTTTGTAAAGATATTTAAAATATCTAGCCACTTGGTTTATTTCCTAGTGTTGTGTGTGTCGTGAATTTTAACTAGAGACTCAAAGATTTAAACTAGGGCACGTTCGGTTTGAAATTGTGTGACTAGAAACCCTAACTAGCTTTTTGTCTATAAATACTTGCTTCCTAGTCCACTTCATAAATTTCTAAGACCCTAAAACACTCTCAAGTATAAACATAACCCATTTGGTCTCATTTCACTCGTCACTTCCCAAAACCAAACCACACTCGAACCCTTTTTGCATTTGTTAAGTCCAAGTAACCCTAGGAGGCATTTACACGAGCTAAGGAACGGGTTATAAGCTTTGAAGCTTAGTATATTACACGTTTGGGTGTAATACGAGTCGAACCAAACACATAGGACCTATTGTAAGTTCTAGCTCGAACTCACGTTGATTTCTTGTTTATTTACGTCATTATAAATACTAGTTGCTTGTAAATCGAGTTAAAGAATCATGTGTACATAAAACATGCATGGTTCGACCCATGCATGGTTCAAACACGCTTATAAGTTAGTCACTATGAATGTGTGTGGTGCTAGAATAAATGAAACACGATTAAGAGAACAAGTAACGAACGAACAATGACTTAAATGAACCCATGAATGTAAATGAGAGGGTCATGAACCCGTTATAATGAAAACCCAAGAATTCTCACGTAAAACTTTATATAAAACGCGGCACTTAGCTTTGGAAACCTTCATACATACGTAAAATAATAATAAAAGTCGAGGTTCAAACGCGACACTTTAGACGCAAAAATAGACAAAACCACACGTAAACTTTACCATGTAAATAGTTGGCTCGATTAAGGGCACGGTGTAGTATCTAAATATGGTTTTACATGAAAAAGACGTAGCTTAATCGAGCTTATTCGAGCCACAAAGCTTACTAGCTTAAGAATATTTTGTTCGACTTATAAAAACCATAACAGTGGCGTGTGTAGCCACTGTTGACCATTTCCACTCGTTGGAAAGCAAAAGATGAAAACAATTTTTCCTAGGCCCATTAAGTAAATTCAGGGTAGGAGCTATGAGCTTTATCACTTGTTTGTGTCCTACTTTATTTCTATGACTTGTCTTCTGTAAATATTTCATTCTTTTTCACATATGAAGCTTCATAATTTTATAAGAATCATTACATTTTATTCTATTAGATAACCTTGTGCTTTTTTGATGTACGCTGCATGAAAACTACAATGTGTGTCTCCATCTCAACGCTATCATGATGCTCGACCACTACAGGCATCGCCACAGCCTGACTCACTATTTAAACATTAAAAGTTCTAGATATACTTGTAATTGAAAATGTGATTTAAGTTTGACTTAAATCATAATGTATCTGTGACATTGTCATTATTATTCCATACAAACAAACGTTGCGTGGTGCGACTCATATCCCACTAGTCTCAGTGTTCGCAATATTGTCTCATAAAATCATTACTTGTTTGTTATAAAATGCTTGATGTTGTTGTCGTGCAAAAGTGGGTGATGATTTCATTTGTCTGTTGTGCATTGTACAATATTAATTTTATGACTAACGGTTTTCTTAATTGTTTGGTATGTGGATGCTTATATTCTAATAGGAGGAGAGTTATTTCACATGTTTGTCGCCATATTTGATAATTGTGTAACTAGTAGGTATATTTTATATATATCTTAACTTCTTTTTTTTTAAATCTTATTCACTAAAAGGTTTAACCAATATGATTGTGTCTCTTATTTTCTTTCTTTTGTGTTGTAAAGACATCAATAAGAAGTATGTAATTAATTGAAAATATTGTTGAAGCCTTGGTCAGGTTTAATATTATCTTTACTTTAAATGCTTGTGATCTTCTTATAATGACATTAACATAAGGTCCTTGAATTGTTCTAAGATCTTATAATAGTAAGCAAATTGATTTGTCAATGTCTCCTTGTCACCGACATCGTACATGATGTCTTTGATATGTTCAAAGACTTATAACTTAAATGTTAGCAATTAGCATCGGTATGTCTTCTAGTGTAAGGACTGTACAATAAATAAAGTCCTTGAACTTCTCTATGTCTTATAAGTTATAGCTTTGTAATTGGTTGAAGTTAATGTTAATACATTATGTTTGAAAAAAATGCAAAGTATGTCAAGCAATAGGGGGATATGTTTTTCTTTAGGTTATCTAAGGGATTGTGATATTGTCTATAATCTCATTACTCATAGGAAATAACAAATCGCATATGGTTTGGTATGTCTTATGTGTAAAATCAAACTCTATTGAATTGTTTGATTTTTAATACAACCCCCCCACGATAACTTTTGCTAATACATACCTCTATATTTTATCAAGATTAACAAAAATGAGTAAAGGCGCACTTCTTACTCAATATGGTTCAACACACACAAAAATAGGGTAATAAGGACACCATCAGGTCTATGGAATGTTAGGAAACTCCCATTAAGTCTTAACTGAAGTTCTGAATTTGTTGAGATCATGTTAAGCGTGTTTTTGCAAACTAGAGTCAAGAACTGTCAGCATATATTATACCTCCCAAACGAGAACAATTTTATTGTTGCTCGACTTGCTATGTTTTTTAAGAAAGTCTCCTCTTACAAGAAGCAAGTGGGAGCATCTGTTTGGAGAAAGTCTCTTCTTACACAACCTTCTAAATGCACTAGCGAATGCCATAATAAATGTTGAGATGTAGTCCATGAAAGAAAATCATTTTTGGATTTGGTTTGATTCTTTATCACTTCGGTAACGACTGAGAGGTTAAATTCGTTCTTCTAGGAGAAGACTAATAAGGACAGAATTGTACACATATCTATACGCACACCTAGTGGCAAGGGTTTTACTTATACTCAAGCGATTGACTGTAATTAAAACTTCTTTTCCTTGCAAGCGTTAAATGAATAAAGATATTAATTACCATACTTGATTTTATGAATATGAAATATGGAAATTGGATGTCAAAACTCCTTCTTGAATGATTACCTTTGCGAGGACGTTGTGTAATCATAGGGGTTTATGAATCAAAATGATCTTTAGAAAGTGTGCAAGCGGTAATATATCCAAGTATGGATTTGTGCATGCATCTGGGAGCTGGAATCTTAAGTTTAAACAATAATTTTGATTTTGATTGAAAAATGATAACTCTCTGAGTTACACCTTAAAAATAGTCGGCAAGCCATTATGTTTTGTCTTTTTTTTATTATCTTATCTTTTGTTGTTAACTTATTGGAATTAATTTTTCTCTTAAGCTTGATTTTACTTCCTTATTTTGGATATGTTTTTATCGCAGTGAGTTATACCGTAATAAAAACTTACTACCTTGAATCAAATGTTTTATAGGATTAACTCACGCGATTAAATAAAAAAAAGTTCTAATCACAACATGACAACATCATTAAGCCAAGTCTCAAAGTTCTATCTCACATGATGAGTTAAACACATGTTGAAAACATTTAGTTTAGCTAAACGTTTACATTATGTATGTCATGTATGCATTAGACTAAACGTAACTCTTGCATAGATGGCAGTTGTATTGACACCTTAGTAAACTAAGTGTAATTGCATTAGACTATATTAATAGAACCTTTCTAAAAGGCCTGACAAGGACTTAAAGAATGGTTTATGTTTACGGGATTTTTAATTAAGGAGATTAGTGTTGAGTTTATACACTAATGCTTATTTTGCTTGAGATGATTCTCAACCCTAGTCATTGCCACGAGTTACATCATAAATGATAATACTGAATGCACATAGACATGCGTGATTAGAAGCATTGTCTTGCAATATTTCATTTTTAAAGAATAAGAATACTTCACAATTTGGAAGCTGTTAAGTAAGATTTTATTATTTAGGTGGTTTTGATTGACTTCAAACAACCTTTGTAATGTTCTTTATGGCGTTTCTTCTCTATTATTGTATTAGCACATGAATCGCACATATACAAATTGACAATCATGATTTTTCAAATACGTTTATCTTCATATTGTGAGTTTTGAAACAAGTATTCTCAAAGTTTCACTCGGATGGATGACAACTTAGTTGGTACTTTTACAAAGTCAATGTCTTGTACACCAAACATTGTTTATCATTGCTAGGTAATTGATCTATTGAATGCTAGTTAGTTCATGATATATCTGTTTTTTGTATTTTGGAGAAATGATCGTTAAGCTGTTTGTATGGAAGTTTATGAACTGATATTACATGGCTTATGATTCGTCTTTTATTTATACAACCGTGTTCTATATATTAGCTTGCTTTTATTCATGAATAACATATTTGTTCACTTAAATCGGCCATTTTACAATTGATGATGAGGGAGTATTCATTGAATTAAGGATTGTGTGTGTTTTGCGTGCATATTCATATATTATGAATTTTAATGGATGATAATGCAAAACATAATATTTGTTGTTCATTTTAGATTCATATTTGGACTGTACACAACCACGAGTATTAAATAATTGATCACGGGACATCATAATTTGCGAATATCGTAAGTGGTTAATGTCATCTCATACTTGACTTGGATGCAAGTAGGTTTTGTGTGTGTAGAATGTCAATACTAGGAATATGGTTCAACGCTGACCTGTTGAGGCTGTATATAGGCCTTCTTTCAGGTAGGGTTATGAAACACATAACGAAACTAGGTAGTTCAAAATAGGATTTGTGTAGTCCACATGTTATGGAGAAAGATACCTAATGGGCCCCTCGAATGATTTGAACTGATGTTTGTGTCGCGCCGCTACACAAATGTAATTAAGATGATGGATTACTTAGTAGATTTGCGTAATATAGTTTTAATGTATATATAGAGTAATCAGAATTGTTCAAACATTAAGAAATGGACTTCTGATCCATGTCAAATGTTTAAACATAAGTATCTGATAACAAACGGAAATGATTGATATATAAACCATTTAAAATGAGTTGTTTTGAAACTATCCTCATATGTCTATAGGGGCATAACGTGTTGCTAGATGCTAACACTATGCTTTATATATTATTGATTTATTATTGACGTTGCTGCAAGTGGGAGCTGTTGGAGTTTATGTCTTGTCTTAATTAAATAATATACAGGTGGATACTGTGAGCCTATGAGGTACACACACTTCATACTCTGAATTTTGGGTACACAGTTTATATATCGTATTTTATTGTATATACGACGTATATCAAATAACACCATGTTACTCCGGGTTCCACTATTGGAGATTTCTAATAACTAAGTAAAATACTTATTATATTAGACTTAGAAATCAAATGGGAGTCCCATTTGAGCCTCCATAAGGGGCCCAACCTTTTGCGTGACTTGGAGAGAGACGGCGAATAAGATAAAATCTTTGATTGATGATTTTGTGACTTATCACAATATTAATTTACCAAATATGGTTCTCCTAATTTCTCTCTTCTTTGGTATGACACAAAGAAAGAAAACAAAATGGTTTTTGTATTTTCTTGATCCATTACATCGAATCTTGTTTTTCAATGTATATTACAAGGTTACGGGGTTAAGACTAGCATCTATTTGGTATACAAGGAAGATGTTCATGGTGTAGTGTGGATACATATATAGGTGTTTCATTTGATCACTTAGTTTCATTTGGGTGTTTCGTGGTTTAAGGTGTATAGGTCAACGTTTTCTGATTCTACCCATTAACGCTACTAAAGGATGAAAATTTTCTTGTTTTTATTGTGATTGATCATATGACTCTATGGATCTGTTAATAGGTGCATATTCCGCTGCATTTATATTTTTTATATGATATTCATTTAATTCATCACCTATAACTAGAACGTCAAGATCTTAGTATTGGTTTAAATATGAATGGCCTCACTAGTAACTTTGTTGGTTTTGTAAGAAACTACAATAAGCATAACATGGGTAAGGCGATTGGTGAACTTAAACATGCTCCTACTTATATTGAGTTGAGAAGGGTTTACTTTAAAAAGGCTGCTACACCATAAAGTAATGGCGATTCAAGGTGGGTAGAATCCAAATGCAAATAAGAAATTGCTTAATACTATAAGGGAAGGGTATAAGGGAAATGCAAAGGGAAAGGATAAAAGTTATATCCCTAAGCCTAAAACCCTAAACCCTCTGCTAAAGAGAAACAGCAAAGGATGACACATGCACCCACTTGCAAAGAGGTGGGGCATTTGTTAAGAGGAATTGTCTGCTTACCTTGTTAAGTTGATTAAGAAGAAGAAGCAAGTTCGGACACTTGCCAATTCTTAGGATATCTTAACAATCATAATTATTTTTTTTTCCTAATAAAATACCTGGCTGTAGGGCAATGGTTGTAGGTAATCATATATTGTAACACAAAACATGGTCTTTGAGGGATGAAATGAAATTCATGAAACTAAGTAGAAGCTTATTGGTAGTTATAGACTTAGTTTTACCTATTGACCTAGTGATTTGTTTAGACATTGTCATTATGCATCACTACTTTCACTTGAGGTGTATGTTTTAGTTTCACGTTTGGTGACAATGGTTTTTATCCAATGTTTTTACATATTTATGGAGGTTCAGTTTCTTAAGAATAAATGTTATTTATTTAATGCTACTCGAGTTTAGATTCATGGTATTAATAAATTGATTAAGCTTAATCTTTTGCCCAAATGTTATTTTATTTATATAATGTTAACTCGGGAAGACTTTTAAGGATGGATTGATGTGTGTGTCGTGGGTGGTCGGTTGGTGAATGTTATTGGTTGTGTGATCGTTGAAACCGCTTCTAGTGATGGTGGAAATGAGTGTGGTGGTCTTAGTACTTATGGGAACAAGGTTGGCGGTAGAGGCAGCGAGGCGTTTTGAAGCGAGTTCGAGCTTAGCCATGGTATCGGCCAAGGCAACCATAGATTCTTAGAGGCGTGATGGTTTTGATGTTGGTGGTGGAGTATACGAAGGGTAGTCAGGATAATACTTGCATACATGTTCGGGACAATACTTGGCCATGGTTTCAGCCAACTTTGCCATGGCGGCTTCGGTTGGAGGCATGAGTAAGATGAATGAAAGCACCAAATGTTATAGACCGATTATAGATGGTCAATCTCCTAAGAAGTAGATATAAGAAGGGATGGATAAGGCCCTTTGAGCGGGCAAGACTCCAAGAAACTAAAGGGAGAAACTAGACTTTAACTTTCATTTAATTTTTCTTCCTCTTCTTTCTCAATACAAGTTGCATATAAATAGAAAACATAAGACGTACCACTATCCTAATTTCTAGGAATATTAAAGAACTGTGCATGTAACCAACTTATTCAATAAACATGCATGCACATGGAGATAGATATCAGTTGTTTGATATCCATAAGATATGGTCCTCGTGCACATCTGTAGACCGTAGCCAGGCAACGTTTGAATCGAGTCAGGCTGTGAACACGTATCAAAGATCTTCGTTGTTATTGAGACCAAAATAAAGGTTTTTTCAAAATAAATAATTTCTCTAGTCAAGCGTGCGTATAATCTAGCGGAAGGCCTGTAACGATAGTTGGTGAATTGAGGGAGAGGGTTCATGAGGTATTCTTTTCCCGGTTGCTTATCTTGGTGCTGTGGTGGGAATCGGCGTTGGCCTTCTTCACTCTTAGGGGTGAGCAGAAAAACCGAAAAATTCGAAACCAAACTGAAAACCGAAAAAAACTGAACCAAAATAACCAACCGAAACTAAATACCGATGGTTCGGTTTTTACTTTTTTCAAAAACCGAAAAGTTCGGTTCGGTTTCGATTTCCGGTCCAAAAACCGAATCGGTTTTATTAAACCACTTTTTTGTACACAACCTACAGAACCACTTTAAACCAATTATAATTTAGTATCACTACTTTTTTTTTATTTAATTCAAAATGGTATAATAGTCAAAACACATTTTGACTTTTTTTTTTGAATTTTTTAATTAAAAAATCGTTTTTTTAAACCTTTTAATTTTCGGAATTAATTTATTTTATTTTTTTTATATATTTTTTAGTACATATTGTTTTCAAAAGAAAAAAAATGAGTGCATATATGTTTTTTTTAATATTGTAAATTTCATGTTTCTAGTGTACATTTTTAACTTAATAAGGTAATTATACATATGTTTCTTGTGCACATTCTTTAATCTTTAAAATTTATAACACAAAATATAAACAAAAATTGATATCAAATGAAATACATTTCAAATACAAATAACAAACCAAAAACATAAATACACAAACAAAATTTGATATCAAATGAAATACATTAGAAATATAAATCCAACTATATCCATGTTCTTCAAAAACATGTATGCATTCTTCGAAAAACATATGTGCACTTTTCACTTTCTCTCTCAAATTCATTATAACATATGAGTACCCTTTGGATAACATATGTGCACGCCTTTGGATAACATATATGCACGACTTCTAAAATTACAAATGCATTCGTTGATCATCTTCGTCACATCTTTCGTATGATTGAGTCATCCTCTGAAACAAATATAAAACTACTTATATCATATAAGCATAACAGCTAAAAGAACACATATGCACTATCCATATATAATGACGCACACGCAACTTCCAACCTCTTTTTTGTTGAAGTTACTGGTCAAAATACAACCACCATCCACAATAAATACAAAATCATTCGTCATAGTCAAAAATCGCTCATAAAAATTAGCATATAAATTGACTATTAAGTGTCGCCCTTTGCACATGTCTACGTGTATCATGCTACTATATTTTAATATATAATCGAACCTTTTCACTTAAAAAATATAAGGAATAATAGTTCCGATAGGAGTTTTGTACCGACTAAACTTTTCAACTTTACATTTGTTTAGAGTCCAATAATTGAATTTGTTTTTTCTTCATAAAAGGATTAAAAAAAACATGAATGGAAACAGTTTAGATCACCACAACAAAAGACCCGCTAGCGGCAAAAATGCAACCGCCATCAATTGAAAAAGGGCAATTCATGGTGTCGGTTTCACATATCCAATTCCTATCATATTGACTTTTTTATTCATATTTCATCCAACTAAAATAATTAACAATTCATAAACTTACCATGAATAAAGTCTAAACGCAAGTCGCTACAAACCGTCAACGACAAAACGCAACCACCAAAACACAAGCAGCGACACCAAATCGGAAAGACAAACCACGATCACATTCAGCGCCACCAATTCCGAAATACAAAGATCAGATCTTGTTACTTCATGCTTGTTGCAAACGCCATATCCTTCATCCTTCTCATTAATTTTATGAGATGCGTATGAACATGGATAAGGTGGCTAGGGTTTATTGGAGTTATAGAGAAAGAGATATAAAAACTATAAAACTCATCTATAAGAGAGAGAATAAAGAAAATCTCTACCCCTAAATGGATGGATCGGTTTTTGAAATTATTAAATCTAGATTTCCTATATTACCCTTTTAGACTTACAAGAATGGTTTCATTTTTCAAATAATTACATAAATGACACAATCAATTAGAACCATTGATCAAACAATCTAACGGTCAATAAATGGTTCTATAGGTTCTGCAAAGAAAATGCCACTATATAATTAATATATATATAATATAAATAGATAGATAACTAAATAAATAAAATTTATATATTATTAACTTTATAAAAAGGCGGTACCAGGTCACCCGGGTTGCATTTAACGTTCGGGTTAACCCGACTGCATTTAATTCCGGCGGGTTTCCGACGGGTTTTCCGGCGACCCACTCAAACATAGTCCGAACCATCTCTTTATAAAGTTATTAATGCCATTTATCAAAAGAGAACATCTTCTCCCAACACTCTCTCATCTCTCTCTTTTTTCATATGCTTAATTTGAAGATGGACATATTCCAGAAGTTGTGGCTCATTTGGCTAAACAAAAATCACAGCACCTTGATGGTACTCTCTATTCTCTCTTTGCATGTTTAGTCTATTTTTTTTGCTTTACATGTCTATTAGATATTAGGTTTATT